>JASAND010012860.1:0-14776 GCA_030248195.1 Trissonchulus latispiculum
TCGTGCAGTAACGTGTGTTACGCAAGTACTCGATACGCTGATACCGCATCGAGCACTATATAAAGGAGAGAAACAAACAAGTTTTTTAAGTTTCATGTCAATATTTTCTGACATATTTGCTCCTACTGCTTCTGTTTATAGAGCAGTGGAAGCAATCGTTTTTGGCCATTACGTACCTTTGGGGGTACCGATGGCAGGGTCTAAACCCAATAAGAAGGGTTGAAATCCCTTTTTATTGGAAGCCGTCCAATTCAAATGGCCGGATAGCTAGCAACATTTTGATTGCTAATATCCAAAGCGTTGGATTTGGATGGCTGACAGTGAATATTGTGGATAATTTAGTATCCAACAGGATAATTCTCGACCAAACATCTAAATGAAAATTAAAGATCGAAGCTCATTATCCGGTTCCTGTCGTCTGTGATGTGCCTCTATGCGGCACAGTATTAGGGAGCATGTTCGCTTTGTTTTCCACAATTATTCTAAATTGAACAAAAAACTAACAAATACCAGTCATCCTTTAATTTTAGGTGACGACCCTCTATTTTTCACGGATAACAGTTACCTTGGAATTTATGGTAAAGGCTATTAAAGTTAAATTGGTAACAAGTCTCCAATTTTAACTGTTTGCTGCCATCCCAAATTATTAGATAACAGTTATCTAATTTGTTGGGATGTCACAAATTCCCTATCTAAGAAAAATAGATAACTGTTATGCAATTTTTTTTACAGTGTATATACAACAAGGTTGTAGCGGTGTAAAAACATATAACCACATGGCATAAAAACAATAAAAATTTCGTCCTCCCAAAGCCACGCCTCAAAACATTCATACCTATTAGCAAAACAAAACATTCCCCCACAGAAACACTACTTACCCAATGAAATTCGATGATGAAAATCCAGCATGCACGTTGTGTATGTTCCCATGATAAGATCAAACTCGGAATTGACCAGAGGAACTGAGTTATGGTCTGGAAAAGGATTGAAATTTAACAAATCCAACCCTTTTCCAGAGTTCAAACCACAGTTTCCTCGAATACGAAAAACTATTCGGCATTAAAATTCAAAATGTGATTTTCAGCAAAATGCTGTGAATTGGGAGTGATACTGCCAGACGACGGCAGTATACGCATCTGGGGGAAAATCATAGGTGGCAGCATAGGAGGAACGAAGATTTGGGGTGGGAGAGCGAGGCGGATGCCCCTCTTATAGTTTCACCGGATATATTGGCTGGGGGTGGGGGTAAATCTTAGAATTTTGGTGGTTGACTGCAGAAAGTAAGGGAGGGGCATAGGTGTGGCTGGGCAAAAAATCTGGGGGGGGGTTCCGACGGAGGGTGGGGGGACCCCCCTTAATTTTCGATTTTATGCCATTTTTGGCCACTTTTTGGCCAAAAATCTGGGGGGGGGTAGCAAAAATCTGAAAATCTGCGGGGGGGGGGTCGCCCCCACCCCCCCCCCCCTCCCTAACACACCTATGGGGAGGGGCACTTCCTCCTCCCCCCCCAAGATCCGACCTCACAATTCCCAAAAATTGCCTTAACACAAAATTTTCTGTATCTTAGCATTGCGATTTTAAGCCAAAAATTAGAAAAATAATTTCCAAAAGTTACAATCTTTTTGTAAATTTAGCAAACTTTTTGGTTCTAAAAGAACCGGAAGGAGTTCTGGTGGGGTAACCCAAGTTTGGCGGAGGAAAGCCAAAAATTCTGGGGGGAGAGAAGGGGGGGACAAATTTGGGGATGCTAATTGCTACCGGGAAGATTGGGTGATTGACGGGGGGGGTTGCTCTGCTCTCCCAATCCAAATCTCCGTTACACCTTACAGCAAATCCCTATTTAATAAATAGTAGCAGGATTCAAAGTTTTGTTACTAAAATGCCATGCCGCCCATGATGAAACTCCTAATTCCATACAATGACACATCGACCATCATGGTTTAGTTAATATTTGAATTGACAGTTAGCAAGCCTGGAGTTAGCTACCTTTTCATTGCATTGACCGGTAATTAGCGAATTATAATTTTGAAATTTCTGAGTTAAATTATTTGTGTTCGGCAATAAATAAGGTAAAATAAATTGGTGGCTCAATCAGTAGCCATTATGTACAATTTCCTCACAAATTTTCGAGGTATGGATCAATCATGGGAGTGATAAGTGACATTTAGCACTCCCATAATAAAATGCGTTTTTCTAATGAATAAAAGGCGGCTCAATCCTAAATTTGTTTGGCTCAATCACAGTGCAGCATAACAAGTTTGGCTCAGTCGGTTTTGGCGTTGGCTCATTCAATGGGAGTGCCAGGTGTACACACGTAATTCCCACTGCAATGTGCACACTAACATAATCAATCTTATAGGCAATCCCTCAAACTTACCTGGGATGTAGTGGGTATGGTTTTCATCAAGTCCTCCATTCTTATAATACATTCCACCATGAGCAGCAAGTGTACCTGTAGCAGAGAATCCAAAACAACAGTTGTATTGTAGTTAGAGTTAGTTAAATTTATGCAAGTTAGGTTACTGTCTACTAGTTAATCCACTTAGCAACAGCGTTAATTATATTTCGATGTGCAGACTAAAGATTAAATGAAGGGCAATGGGTACATCGGTGAAACCGCCAATCTGTTCCAAGCATTGTTCCTGAATAGACCGACGGACTGAATGTTGAAATAGAAAAACTGGAACTAATATTTCAATATGATATATTTCTGTTCACGTTCCTGGCTATTTCAAAACATAAACCAGTGATGACTTCAAAACATTTTTAATCCGACAGAAATTTAAAATATAAGAAACGATGACTCCTACCGTAGATATCCTCGCCAAACATCATTGAGTCTTGGGATATCAACATCTTCCATACTGCACCTATGCCGCGACTTTGTCTTTGAGGTGACAAAATGCGGTCAACTTCTCCAGAGATATTGCCATACCAACTAAACAAATATGCTTATGTTACAATAATTTAACAGGGTCCTCTTGCCTGGGTGTAAGTTGATCCAAAACATTTTGAGCGTGTTGCCGATATTCATAGGTTGGCCTACTTACCTGTCGATCGAGGGCAAAAGTCGACTGAACTGGAGACTGCAACTATTGAGCGGGCTATATTTGCGCCTTTGTTCACTTGGGCTTTAAAGTGGTGGTATCGTTTACAGCTCAGACATAGACTAAATTTTGAAATGGCATACCTATCCATTTGCCCAACTCAAAGCACTAAGTAGCCAAAAACCTTGCGTATTCTCAAAACTATCTCTTAGTTGGATAGTATCGCACAAATTTGAAAAATTAAAATAGCATTTTGAACAAGAGCTAAATATGATCAGAGCTGAAACTTGGTATGCGAATACCGGCATATCTTGCCGAGGGTCACTTTTAGCATTTCAGTTGCTGTTTATTATGTTAAATGAAAACCGCAACAAAACATTGGTTCTATTTTTAATATTTCACCTTGCGATATCTCTCTTGACCCAATCAGCAAACTAGAAAGAACGGCTCTTCAACTTGCTAATGTCAGCTTCAGTTAATTCGTATGCCAGATTTGAAACATAAAATACTCGAAGTATGGCAATTGTTTAAAGCATTAATTAGTGCCAGTGTTTAACGGTCAACGTAATATGTTCTTAGCAAGCTCTAGCTTGCCATTACATAGGTACAGTAGTGACCAACAGTATTGATTTTGCTGTCGTAATGACTCCTGCTTGGAGAGGAGGACGACGGCTGGAGCAAAGATATTCATTTGTGTATGTTTTACAGACGCTTTGGAAATATTCGAGGAAAGAATAATGCTATTTTTATTGTGCTCGCCCTTTCATTATTTTACTACCCCGGTGGTTTTCACCTCTAAAATACGTAGGAATGTTATGATTATGGATTATTTCAAATTCTCAATTTGTCACAATTATAAGATGTGCATGAATAAGTGGCATTGAACGAAACATTCTATTTTCTGATAAATTGCGATTTTTCGGCACAATGTATATAGCTGCACACTGTCCGATAACTAAACTTGAGTGGTCTGAGCTTAAAAATGAAAACGTTTAAATTTTTAAATTTTTTCAACTTTTTCGAGTCTGTTTCTATAAATAATGGTAAAATAAACCGAAAACTTGAAAAACTTCGGGATAACCAGTCAAATATGAATATTCGTCACAGTAAAAATGTTTTACAGCTTTATCAGCCTGATTGAGAACAGCAGTAAGGCCATTAAGCTATATTTCTAGTCACTGCGACTAATTGCTATACAATTATCCCTCAGAAATCGTAAGCGATACCAGTAATGCAATGTTTTTTCAGTGATTGAAATCCAGGCAGTCAAATTAACGAAGATGTTTCAAAAACAAATATTACAGCATTTTGATTCCGCAGTAACTTAAAATCAAAAATAAAGCTGCTTTTTACGTTATTGTCCAACCACATGCCGACATACCCCTCACATCGAATAGTTTATATAATCGAAAAATGTAGATGTACGAAACATCTGGGAATAATAGTAATTAACAGTTGTAATATTTAGATTGTTTAGATGATCAAATTGAAACTACAATAATCCATGCCCTTTTTGTTAAAGTTTTGACCAAGTCATTACGACAGCAACACAACCTGCGAATTTGCTGACATGAGACAGATTTGTTATCCACTGAATTGCGAAACTGTTTGATATTCGGAACAAATTCGTTTCTCAAAAAATCATCAGCTGTTCCCGCAATATCATTGTCTTGTAGAGCGATGGCTTCTGATCGGGTATGAGATCTTTTCTCTTCCATCCATTCAAATAAGAGTTTGCTGTCGTTATCGCTAAAACAAGGATGCTCGGCTACACCCTTCTGAGTATACTTACTTTCACAAATACTAGCTTGTTCTAGGAATATATAAGCTCTTGGTTGCATGGTTAGCAATGCCTGGTGAACGCTCAAAAATTTTTTAAATACGTATGGATTCCGATATAGTAAACTTTTCCAGCCGGCCCTAGCTTTGAGCACTTTTAAGCTCTAATAGACGTAAATCTTGGCTAAATGTCAGATGCTTAAAGTATTTGGTTACTGTGCTAGCTCAACTAGTTTTGTACAATAGCATTGGTATTTAGATCTAAAAGGCTAGCTATATGTAGCTGAAACGGAGTCAAGGTTTGTAGCTGGTTTAACCAAAAAGCTGCCTGTTGGGGTTCTTTGACAAACTGAGTCCAAATATGGAATTTAGTTTTCGAGACGCTGCCTCAGTTGAGAACGCGCTTAAAACAGTCTTAAAGTGTTATATGGCAATCGTCATCAATAGCTCCAGAAATCGGTCTGGCATTTCTAAAGACTGGAGCTAGGCTTAGCGGCATAACTTCCATTATGTCTTCTTGGAACTCTCATTCGATTGAATAGGCAGATTGGTGAAAGTGTGGGCCACGTTGCAAAAGATTTTCCTAAGTGCCCTCCTAGAAAGGGTACTTAGGGGAATGTCTGGCAGCTGTCTAGGAGGAAGTTAGGAAACCTCCTATACCCGTTTCAAAAGATTTCTCCCAAGTTTAGCTGGCGCTGCTCTTAAACTTACCCAAGTTAGGAGAAAAGTTAGGAGTGGTCGGTAGCACTCCTGTTGCATTTTTGACTGATAACATCAGCTTGTAAAGTATCTAAACATTCCTAAGCAACGTGTTATTCTTTCTAAACTTGGCTCATTCTGAATTGAACCTAGTACTATAATGTAAAATGCAGGCTAGCTTTTCCAACATCGAGCTTTTAATTAAAGTATCCCCTCCCTTACTTGTTTTACCTAGTCAAGGCCGTCAAAGATGACAATTATGCATTAGAATATAGGAATTAGACGCAGTAGAAAAATATTAATGCAATTGCAATTCATTAAAGTCAAGCTTACTCAATTAGTCTTCGCTCAGCATACAAGCAGCTAACTGAACGCTCTTCTTGAAGGGCAACTAAGAAAGTTGACAGAAATTCTGTTGATTGGACCACCTGCACTACTCGCATCACGTCTTGGTAAACATTTATGTCGCTGTGTAAGATAGATCCCAAAACTAGACCAGGTACTATCATGATTAATGAGATTAAAAACGCCTGGAGCGGTTTTGATTTGACAATGGTTCGAGATCTCTGAAGATTGGCATTTGCACTCGGCTGCTGTTGAGAAGAAGATGACAATTTGTAACCATTTCGCAAAGACACTGCTGACATGTTGTTGAGAATATGTAATCACTAAAAATATAGCATAGTTGTTCGAAATTACCTTACATTTCAATATTATGGTTCTACAATACACAAAGATGACTTTTGCTCAATCATAATATGCCTTTGTTCAATATCACAACTCGGAGTTTGTATCATTAGTTCAAGATGTCAATTTCTTACTGCATTTTCAGTGAAAACGTTTCAATTTTGAGCTATGATATTTTAGAATGGCAATGTTCACCGCTGAGAAAATCCTATCTAAAAGTGTTTTCTAAATGTAGATCTGTTTCCTCGTTAAAAATTGCAGAAAATTATGGCCGGCCTGGGATCTGAAGCATCTGACTCAATTGTAGTTACTGGTGCTCTCTTATTCATCATTCATATTCATTGATGAACGATTACCTTCACTCATCGTTATTTTGACTGACTGAAGTAACAAAACTGATGCCCAAATGGTTTTGAGCATTGGGAGAGTTAGTTGCAAACGGGAGCTTATGCGTGATCTGGGATTAAAGATCAAGAACCTTACTGGCTTTTTGAAAGGAGTAACTTTAATCACCCTATTTAGTCCTTCTAAGGACACAGCCGCATTTGTTCGAGACAGCACTATTTACGGCTGGCAATGTTAGCCGAACACAGTGCAAGGCATGAAAGATACCGTGGGAATACATGCTTGTGCTGTTACTTAGCTTCCTCTCAAGTTCAATTTTCAGGAAACGACAGACATGGAATAATGGGAGGGGAACGAACGGTGCAGTCCCCCAGATTGACAAAAACGGTAGGTTTCCTCAGCGAGAAGGAAAAAAGGGCAGACCCTCTCGTCCAGAACAGAAAAAGGGTATCCACTCAGCAGTTACAGCTACTGTCATATTTTAGTGGAAAGAAACAGAAAATTTAAAGAAAGAAAGAAAGAAAGAAAAGAAAAAGAAAGAAAGTAAAGTTACATAATAAAAGAAAGCTCAGTGGCCCTAGGTAGAAATTGTTGACTTGACAGCTGCTGTCAACTAAGCCAATTTCAAAGGAGCCTCCAATGTTGTGACATTTGATCTTCGTTTTCCCCTCTAACACACACATGCATCTTAAGCACTACTTTAGTGGACTAGACAATTGAGTTTACGTAAGACAGAAGGTTAGGTAGGCTAGGTTGGTAGGACATCAGTCCATCAAATTTATGATGACAAAACTTTCCTTCTTTCTTTCTTTATTTCTTTCTTTAAAGAAAGAAAGAAAGAAAAGAAAGAAAGAAAGATTGCACTAAAATAAGACAGTAGCTGTATTACCAGGAATTGCACATTCCCTACATGTTTTAGCACTTTTAACAACATGTTTCCTAACCGCTTGAAAACCTTCTTTTTTGACTAATTTTTTGCCAAAATTACAAACATGTTGTGAGTTTCTGTCATTTAGTGACAAACCTCCTTTCGTTTTGGTATTTCTTAGGAGCAGACCCCTGGTTTAGGACCCCAGTTTAGGTGTAGAATTGTCCCCGTGCTAATGCATGAAGACAGGAATTAGCTAGTCTCAACTAGTCAAAGACTAGTCTTAACCGGATCACGACATTTGAAGGTCAAGCACCAAAAAGAGTATTGGATAATTGTATCCATAAGTTAAGACAAATCGGTTGTAACCAGATTCAGCTTTCGAGTTAAGCAATTTCAATTGCAAAGTTTATCCCTATCCGTCTAATTAGCAATTTTGTCTGAAAAGCTTTTTGGAGAGAAAACAAATACTACTCGCCTGAAAGCGTGGTTTGCTTTTCACGTGAATGCTTTGTTTGAAGCGTACACAACGTACACTGCGAACTGAACATTTCAAAACGTAATTAGAAAATAACAGCTAGCATTGTGCCCAGGTAATCCTTACCAGCAGCCAAAGAATCTGTGTAAGCATTGCAACTATGCTGTTGATTCCGTCATCTGCGTATCTAGATTATATTAAGTTCTTATTTTTAGTTATTCTCCCTTCTACCCCACTTTGAGCTGGCAACAATTAGAACATGTAGGTTTTTCGAATTTTTACGCGTTGAATTATACCTAAGAGTGGTCCATGTTTGGCCGATGTTTCCACCATCTCCGATTTCACTGCTTTTCACATATTTTGTCGGTTAAGTGGGATATTTTAACGCGTTTTTGAAACTAAAGTCGGTATCGTATGCTTTTTGAGTAATTTGACTTCCAAGTTGGGGTCTGCATGTGTTAAACATAGGAAACGGAACAAATTTTGGTTTTATTATAGCGCCAAAAAATCTGTCGACGAACGGTTATGAATCTGCATAATTTTGCATTTAAGTTGCAACTATGAAAATGAACTGCGGCATCTTGGAAGTAGAATTTTGATTAGGCCCTTAAAAATTTTAAAATTGAAGTCAACAGTGGAAAGTTGTCAAATTCCAACGTTTCTTATCGATGAAAAATAGGGCCGTCGAAAAGAATTCTAAACTGCTCTACTTCAATGGCCTAATGAAAGGTATTACTCCAAAGTTCCGTAGTATTTAAATAGGCTGTTCCAATGTTACCACCTATTTCGTTGTTACCCTCACCAGTTTTGAAATTTTTTGGCACAAAAATGTGAAATAGCAAAATTTTAAAATTTCGGTTTGCATTTCATTTGCATTTCAACTTGCGTAGTTGCGCCTTTCGATTCACTTGTAGCGCTAATTATATCCTGACAGCTATGTCCTGCACTTCTTAGTGCTGGAATAGGGGCCCTCAGACGCCGAATTTCACAAAACACCGATTTTTCAAAATTTTCAAAATATAGCAATATTGCTCGTAACTTGCGAAAAATTAAAAAAAATTCAAAACTCAAACTTGAAATGCGCGACATACGCGGCTAGAGGCTGTCTACACAACTAGCATAAGAAGCTATCTGGAAGCGCATTTTTAAATTATTTCAATTGCTGCTGCGAATGTTAAAGCCCGTAACGAAAAACTGAATTCTATATATCCGCTGATTCCGGCTATGGGTTTTCAGACTTAAATTATCAGTATGTAGGAAGCAAAGGATGCATAGCTGAATTTGGAAAATGCTTATGCACTTCATTTGTTTGCAACTTTAAAGATATCAAGATGTAAATTGAATTGGGCCTATTCCACTATTTGACGGCCCTAGCAACCCAAAGACATTTAAGAGTCGGACCTGGTTGCAGATATTTTGCCCATTCCGGCGGGGGTCAACTGTCTCGGTGTTTTAAATTCGAAATTTCCGTCGAATATTAAAAGAATAAGCCAAGTGGTCTGTTGCAAGCGGTTGCCGTTATCTCACGGAATGTAGCATCAACGAATCTATAGAAAGCTTGAGAACGACATTGGTTTGGGGAAACATCAAATGCATCTATAAGATAAGTCATAAAGTTTTATTACACAAGAGTCATGAGACCTTATACGCAGGTACAGCCTTGTGCTTAATCCTCAGCAATAATTTATCATAATTTTGACGGATACATTTCCTCATGGGATTTTATTTAGCTGCACAATAAATTTCTGAACAACCACGTAGTTTCGAAGAGTCGCGATGTTTATGATAATAATCAGAAACTTACCTAGGAGTTTGAAAATAAACATGTTTATTGGCACGAGACAAAAATAGGCGAACAGCACTTACTTATAAAACTGACCTAGCTATGTCAGACTAATGTCAAGATAATGTAAACCTTAAGAAATGCACATACTAGGGTTGTGCTGCTGTAGATATTTCTTGGGTGGGACTAAATTGTTGGATGTGTCTACCATCAAATCAAGCACTACGGAAAATGCCGAACACTGGACTGAGCGGGACCAATCAAACCTTAACAGATTAGAATGACAAAAATACAAATGTAAATTTCAGTATGTAAAATAAACTGTGGTTGTTGTCCTATGGGATAATAGTGAAATACTTAAAATACATGACAAACATAATGTTTAATCTCATCGTAGTGATCCAGAGATGCGGCGGTTGCACTGTACCTGCTTCCAATATAGACCACACAAGTTTATAAGCATTATGGTTTAGTCCATATCATCCACGAGGCAATATCTGCATTTCTGGGTGGAGATGTCGCCCGCCATTAATTCAAACTGAAATTTGAAAAATTGGAGGATTGGGGTATGCAGAAATATGGCATCTATCTGCTGTAACCTCAACGCGAGTAGTCGCAAGGTTAAAGTAATTGTCGATCCTAACTTCTTCAGTAGTACTCAAAATCAACGTCTACAATGATACCTCACGGTTTAATGAATGAAAAAAGAAGATTGTAGAAGCACTGTTGGGACTTTTCGCTTAAAGTCCGGAATGTATCTCAAACTAAATGTTGTGAATTTGGCAAACTTGCTAGAATTTTAAAGAGAAAATTGTTGTAAAGTCAAGAATTCGCGTTGCCCAGAATGCACTGCGAAAGAGATGGCAGCGAAGAGAGTAAAGTTTTCATATTCAGAACAGCTACAGACAAACGCAATCGAAAAAGCCCTTAGAATTCCAAAATTTTAAGCAGCTTAATCAAGTGTTCATGTTTAGATTGACTGAATAACATTTCATCCCCTAGACTCTAAAACCCATTGAAGCTCTAAAGTCGGATACAGTTTAGTTGGAGTGAATACTAGATGTAACGTGTTTAGTCAGTTGAATGCTTGAATATACTGCTCAAAAAGCCCTAGGATAAAAACAAACTGAGGGGGCTTTCTCTTGGTTTCTTTACATTTTTTTCCAAACTTTTGCGACTGCTGTCACATTGAATGACTTAGCGCTGAGCAATTCCTGAGCTCGGAATGATGACAAGTTTTGAAGCCTGTCCGCTCTGGTTCCAGTTCTGAAAAAAACTTGCTAGAAGTCGAATCATAATTTTCTTTTTTATGCAGTTGTAACATAATATGATCTAACACTATTTACTGTTGCTTGAAATGTGCTTACATGCTTAAACGCTTAAATGGGGAAAATATGTTATGTGGAATTTTATTCCCTTTATGTAATTTATGTGATCCACAACTTGTTGTGTTAAAATACGACGACTTTTCTAGATCGATGTCATTTCTCATTTGAAGCATTTGAAACCGGCCATAACGTCCGTCCTTCCGAAGATGTCTTCGCAACACAGTCTTTCTTTACAAATACCCCTAAGCAGTCCTTTATTAAAATCGAAGTTTAAAACTGATTTGATGATAGGAAAAAGGTAGCTCTCCTACTTCTAACTGAGGCATTACAAAGAAGTGTGGCTTTTCTAGAAAACGTCTGAACCAAACATGCAGTTTAGTTTTTCTTGAAGGTATAGGTCCAGAAATTAGTAACACTTAATCGACCTCTGCTATGTTTCAACGGCGGTGCATAAAGAAAGATTCTGTAGGTAGGTTGACAATTCCAGACGAGGTTGCTCGATTTGTGTGATTTAGCCTTGCCAAACGCTACAAATGTATTGTAATATGTCTTTCTATTATTTTATCTTTTATTTGTAATTTCGTGCATTTCCTTAGTGTAGTTAGAAACAATTCTATTTTTGTTATTGGTTAATTTCATTTTAATTAGACCTGCGCAAAGTCATTAAGGTCTCATCGTGTTCATGGTTTGATAGAGTGATTGGTTGGAACTCTCCTAGAATCATTCGTAGCTTCAAGACTGATATTTGTAGCTATGAGTTTTTACCTGTACAACAGCACCTACTATTGAATGTTAGAGCTCATCTAACATTTGCCCTGAACAGAAAAACTGGAACAAATCCAGACTTCAAGATTATCCAACTACCATCTGTGTGATAAATGATATGATATAACCAACTGTATGATAAATGTCTAACATAAAATGTTATGAGGATTATTTTTGTTCACCGGATAATCCTACTTCCAAATGTCAATTTGCCATAAATATGCATCTATCACTCTTCTTTCGCACACCAACTTCGAGGCCCAAAGAAAATGATAGAAATTCGAGTCCTTCTGTTATTCGTCATGTTTGCGTCCGCGGCTGCGGGTAAGTGATCCTATATTACATATATTATAAAAGAAGGTAAGTTATCGAATTGATACATAAGTTTAGATTGAGAATACTGTGATCAGCAAGGTAGAATATTTAAGTGTAGTGGCATTAAAAATTTATCCTAAGGGTCACAATATCATCCACATTGAAATGTATATTCAGCGAAATGTGGCCTCTATGGCTTAATTGGCAGAAGGTTCAGTAATACATGGAAGGGTACGGGTTCGCCGAAGATCAGAGTTTTGGGCAGTCAGTGATGCATAGCTTTCATTTCACTTCAATTATTTACATCTGTAAAGCTAACGCATGGCTTTCAAACTTGCTCTTTCTCCGTTCTGCGTTAAACCATGAACGTCATGCACACTGGTATAAGGACTCCAGCCAAGTTCGTTCGATTGTAGAATTGGTGGAAGAGCGTTAGAACGGTAAACGACTGCTGGTTGCAATCCCGCTGGAGGTCCTATTTTTAGGTCTTTCGGTGATGCATGACCTCCATTTGATTTCACTTATTTTCAGACTGTTTTGACAACAACAGAAAGTGCTGGTCCACACAGGATGCCTGCAGAGGCCTGAACACGTATGAAGGAAACACTGCAGTTACTGTAAGTGGAATTGAGTGTCAGAATTGGTCAACACAGCAGCCACACAAGCACGAGAAAGGAACTGCTTATGATCACAACTTTTGCCGAAACCCTGATCACTCCGCTGCTCCTTGGTGTTACACCAGAGATGCAAACATCCGCTGGGAGTATTGTTTTCCTCCATGCAAGGATGAGCCTACGAGTAAGCTAGCTAACACGAAAATCTAGACTTGAACACAGTCAGAAAGAAATTATCCTTTCGTAATCTTAAATCCCAGTCTTGTAATCAGAAACGTTGCTTAAACTTTAAAGCACAATAATGCAAAAGAAAGTCCTGCCAACATTTTTACTGAAAGGTATACCTCAGCTTACAGGAACACTTTGACCATCTATTGAGAGTATATTACTAAATATAAAGCTGCGAACTTTGTTTTTGTTTGTCCAATCGACTGACGTTTGTAGCACCACGATATGTGTGCTCCAGCAACAGAAGCAAATCACTGTGTGTTTAAATTTAACCGGTTATTTATAAAGGCAGATAGCGTTTTAAAAACACATTATTTTGGTTTTTTACCATTCCGCAATTACTTGAATAATTTTTAATCAAAAGATAATGAATTTTCAGATTTGGACCCTTTTCTTAGCATACAGTCGCCACGACCATTCGCTTTGGTTAAAATGGGCCACTGAAATGAACACTTTGCCTTTACAGCTATTTTTATTTTTTAGCTATTTTTAAGGATTGAACCTGCATAATCCAAAAAACGATTTTGGGGTCCACAAGCGGCCAAAAGACCATTTTAGTAAATTGTGACCTTTTCAGCACAATGTCCGTTTACTCATACTTATACTTGATATACGGCCACATTAGGAACATATTTTGTCTGCATTCTAACAGTTGGAAGTTTTTGCTTCAAACTATTCAATACCAGTCTAAACAATTTTCGCGAAACCGTGATTATTTTGCCTTGAACAGCTATTTCTGAAAACTGCAAAACAGATTCAAATAATTCATGAAAGTTCACTTCTCTCAGTTTGCGCTACCTTTCGCTACCTTTACCTATCGTTCTAATTAAGTTCTAAGTTCTTTCTATCTAAGTCCGAGTTTCCGTGTCACAGTGCATTTGGTGAGATTGTCAGACTATTAAATAATTAAGTAATTGTTTGCTAAGTCCAAATGTCCTTTGATTCATATGTTCTCTGCATCGTAGCCGAAACAAACATTTCAGCTGCTTCTTCTGTTTTGGGTTAGCGATCGCAGCACAGTATATAACTTGGATGCCAGACTAGTGTGTTTTGCTAGATCAATGCTAGTGAGTTCAAACGACTGATCATAAAGCTTGATGCAAAGAACTGCTCTCGAAAACTGGAAAAATTTCAAACACGTTTCAAAAACCATTGCATAAAAGTAAATCACCACAATAAGAACACAGTTCACTTCAAGGTGAACAGGAGGGTACCCATCCACAGTCCGCGTTCGAATTGTAATCTTTACCTCATTCGGTTAAAAAGGGCACAGCTTGGTTACAGATAACAATAATTAACTGCCACAATACCAGAAATAGGCGGGTAACAGGCATTTCATATTATTACGTAAAACCCTTAGGCAGGCATTTTCATTATGGAGGTCAATAAATACAGGAAAACTAATAAGCTGACGGCTTTGAGTTGTTTGAATGATTATTATCATATGTTTTAAATTTTTTACGAAATCCAGAATTGTGTCGATTTGATTCTGCTATTGTAGGGGTTGGTTAATGGTTAAATTGTACTTTTGAACACACCACAAGGAATATCGACGAATGCTGATATCTTATCATTTGAATAATTTTCTTTTTGGCATTCAGAATATAAAGCGCAAAGAGTGCGGGTATACCGGATTGGGACGGGCTGCAGAGTCTGGAGATGCTCCGTAACTTCTGTATACAGTTGGAAACTGCTGCTTGTTCACTTAACTTGCACCGAACTTAGAGAGAGACTGGTTGATGCAATCTGACAGTAATGACAAAGTTGCCTTCTTGTAAGAGTGGCGTAAAATGATATGCATAGATATTTGACATTATTCAAAAGTTCATTCTTGACGTAT
>JASAND010012861.1:0-14176 GCA_030248195.1 Trissonchulus latispiculum
TAACGTCACGTGCCCATGAAACTTTTGTCTTTACTTCTTCAACCGGAATTTAAAGGATATATATCATAGGGGTCGCGGCAGCGACCCCTATAATATGTGTCAAAAGTCCCTGGAGACACCGTAAAATAAGCTGCGCAGAGGCTGCGCAAAATCCTGCGCAGATCCTGCGCAGATTTCATGCGCAAATTGTAGAGCACATCGAGTTTAGTATGTGTGCGAAGTTTCAGCCCCGTATCACTTTCCGTTAAAAAGTTGCGCCCCGGACCGGTTATGGCGGCGATGTTTTTTTTTCCGGTTTCTCCTATTTAATGGTCGTATTGTCCTGACTTTCCGCCTCTTTCACGTAATCTGCAGCGGAGGCCGGACCTAAAGGGGTATAGGGTCTGGTAGTACCCCATGCGCCATTTAAGAATCGCTACTTTTTTGCGCCGCAGGTGCGCCACAGCGCCGCAGCGGCGCCGCAAAGTCGGCTCAGAGCGAAAAGTGACCATTTTGTGGTCGCTGCGCAGCTCGAACGTTAAGAGCTGGAGCCGATTTCTTTTTATATTCAGAAACTACATATATTGAACTAACTAAATAGCTAAGTCTCGTTTCTCTATCACTTCCCATGCGACCACTGTGGCCGGTCAAAAATGGTGAAAATTCGAAAAATGAAAAATCGAAATTTCTCGCTGTGTATTCAACTTAGAAAGCTCAATTCTTTCATACAAAGGTTTTCTGGCACGGCGAATTGATTCCCGTAAGCAGTTTTGCCGTCGGACCCACCCATATTGCTGGGCTGGTTCCACTTTGCTGTCGGGAGGGTCAAGTCGGTACCGACTTCCAAGAACACCATATAGGACTGTGCATAGCCTCTCAAAACTTTGTCCATAGGGGTTTTCTGGTGCGCCCAGCTCATTTCCGGTGTCCGTTTTGCCGTCCGACCCACCCATTTTGCTGGGCTGGTTCCACTTTGCTGTCGGGAGGGTCAAGTCGGTACCGACTTACAAGAACACCATATAGGACTGTGCATAGCCTCTCAAAACTTTGTCCATAGAGGTTTTCTGGTGCGCCCAGCTGATTCCCGAGTCCGTTTTGCCGTCCGACCCACCCATTTTGCTGGACTGGCTCCACTTTGCCGTTTGAAGGGTAAATCGGGTAGGCGGTCAAGTGGTCAAAAATAAAATTTTTCAAAAGTGGTCAAATTTGGTACCAAATGAAAGCCCTAAGTGAGCTGAACAACTTTTGTCATAGAAGTGCGTACCTAAAGTGGCTGTAGAGGGCTGTGGTGGGGTGGGGTGGGGACTTAGGCGATTTCGGGTCAAAAATTAAAATTTTCAAAAGTGGTCAAATTTGGTACCAAATGAAAGCCCTAAGTGAGCTGAACAACTTTTGTCATAGAATTGCATGCTCAAAGTGGCTGTAGAGGCCTGTGGTGGGGTGGGGTGGGGACTTAGGCGATTTTGTGTCAAAAATTAAAATTCTCAAAAGTGGTCAAATTTGGTACCAAATGAAAGCCCGCATCGAACTGAGCAACTTTTGTCATAGAAGTGCGTACCTAAAGTGGCTGTAGAGGGCTGTGGTGGGGGGGGGTGGGGACTTAGGCGATTTTGGGTCAAAAATTAAAATTTTCAAAAGTGGTAAAATTTGGTACCAAATGAAAGCCCTAATTGATTTGAACAACTTTTGTCATAGAATTGCTTCCTAAAAGTGGCTGTAGAGGGCTGTGGTGGGGTGGGGTGGGGACTTAGGCGATTTTGTGTCCAAAAATTAAAATTCTCAAAAGTGGTCAAATTTGGTACCAAATGAAAGCCCGCATCGAACTGAGCAACTTTTGTCATAGAAGTGCGTACCTAAAGTGGCTGTAGAGGGCTGTGGTGGGGTGGGGTGGGGACTTAGGCGATTTTGGTTAAAAATTAAAATTTTCAAAAGTGGTCAAATTTGGTACCAAATGAAAGCCCGCATCGAACTGAGCAACTTTTGTCATAGAAGTGCGTACCTAAAGTGGCTGTAGAGGCCTGTGGTGGGTTGGGGTGGGGACTTAGGCGATTTTGGGTCAAAAATTAAAATTTTCAAAAGTGGTCAAATTTGGTACCAAATGAAAGCCCGCATCGAACTGAGCAAGTTTTGTCATAGAAGTGCGTACCTAAAGTGGCTGTAGAGGGCTGTGGTGGGGTGGGGTGGGGACTTAGGCGATTTTGGGTCAAAAATTAAAATTTTCAAAAGTGGTCAAATTTCGAGTCAAATGAAGGCCCTCATCGAACTGAACAACTTTCGCCATAGAACCACCCACCCAAACTTGCTGTGTCGGATTTATATATATACTTGCTTTCTCAACCGGAATTTAAACGACAGACATAGGCCCAACACACATATTATCCCCTTTTGTGCGGAGCATTTTTGTTACTTGTATATATATACGATACAGCCAACACACACATATTATCCTCTTTTGTGCGGAGCATTTTTGTTACTTGTATATATATATATATATATATATATATATATA
Source organism: Trissonchulus latispiculum (assembly GCA_030248195.1). Taxonomy (NCBI): domain Eukaryota; kingdom Metazoa; phylum Nematoda; class Enoplea; order Enoplida; family Ironidae; genus Trissonchulus; species Trissonchulus latispiculum. The sequence goes on from JASAND010012861.1 coordinate 2,489, forward strand.
TATATATATAAAGGGGTCGCGGCGACCCCTATAATATGTGTGAAAAGTGGCTGGAGACAGTGTAAAATAAGCTGCGCAGAAGCTGCGCAAAATCCTGCGCAGATTTCATGCGCAAATTGTAGAGCACATCGAGTTTAGTATGTCTGTGAAGTTTCAGCCCCGTATCACTTACCGTTAAAAAGTTGCGCCCCGGACCGGCTATGGCGGCTATGTTTTTTCCGGTATATATCTCCTATTTGATGGTTGTATTTTACATAATGTTCGCCGCTTTCACGTGATCTGCAGCGGTGGGCCAACCTAAAGGGCTATGGGGCCTAGTAGTACCCTCTAAAGAATTTAAGAATCACAACTTTTTTGCGCCGCAGCTGCGCCGCAGTGGCGCCGCAAAGTCGGCTCATAGCGAAAAGTGACCATTTTTGTGGTCGTCGCTCAGGTCGAACGTTACGAGCTGGAGCTGATTTCTTTTTATATTCAGAAATTACATATACTGAACTAACTAACTTTCCAGGTTGCGTTTCTCTATCACTTCCCTAGCGACCACAGTGGCCCGTCAAAGATGGCGAAAATTCGAAAAATGAAAAATCGAAATTTCTCTTGCAATTTGCAATTGCAATCTCAACTTGCAATCGTCTGAAATTCTGTAGTCAGGTGCAGAATAGCATTGGAAATCATGCCGTACAAGTATCCTTTTTTGCAGTGAAGTTTGCGCCTAATTGCGCTGCAGTAGAGTGCTGCAGAAGCACAGCACGGCCTATAACTAACTACAGAAAATTTGCAGTCGTCTGAAATTCTGTAGGCAGGTGTAGAATAGCATTGGAAATCATGCCGTACAGATCTCCTGTTTTGGCAGTGAAGTTTGCGCTTAATTGCGCTGCAGTAGAGTGCTGCAGAAGCACAGCACGGCCTATAACTAACTACAGAAAATTTGCAGTCGTCTGAAATTCTGTAGGCAGGTGTAGAATAGCATTGGAAATCATGCCGTACAGATCTCCTGTTTTGGCAGTGAAGTTTGCGCTTAATTGCGCTGCAGTAGAGTGCTGCTGAATACAGCACGGCCTATAACTACCTACAGGTAAGTTGCAATCGTCCGAAATTATGTATACAAGTTCCTTCACTGACAGTAAAGTTTGCATTTGGTTGCGCTGCAGTAGAGTGCTATATGCTATATACAGTAACTAAAACTATTGCAGCCATGGGTACTCTGATCTTATTCTAGGCATTTTTTCTTGGGGGGCTCTTTGGGGGGAGCCTGTTCCCTCAAAACCCTAAGGGGGGGGGGGGAGGGTTAGGGGGGTAAATAGAGGGGATTGGTTTAGTTCTGTATTTCGTTGACGCTTTAGGGTTGGCGGGGTTCTGGGGGGGAAGTTTTTGCCCTTTACTGAGAACCTTAAAAATGAAATAGGACAACAATAAAAATGCTCCGGTGGAGCATGAAAAATGCAATATGGGTGACATTCGGTTGTAAACGGACAGAGGACTAGGTTTTAAAACGTTAATATGGGAGGGGCAGGTTGTAAATGCCATGAGGACTAGGTTAAAAGCGCACTAATATGGACCAGCTTCGCTGAACAACCCATATTCGCGGTCACTCATGCTCCACTCGACATGACCTACACCTACGAGTAAGATTTACATTCTTCAGCTTTCAAAGCAAGCGAGACGGTTTTGAATTATTAAAGCTTATTCCAAATAAACAATGCAGTTCTGGTAGAAGGGTGTTCAAGGTGTTTTTTCTGCACTGTCAGCGCAGAATCTTGCATTAAGTTGATGCGAAAAGCAGTTGGCATTATGTATATATGTATATACGTGTATTATTAAGGTCTATTATAAGGAGCATGACCTCACTTGTAGGCCATGCTAGCTGACAAAACTTGTATATACAATTTTCCGAAGAACTGCCAATAGCAACAGCAAGCAGCAGCCGATAGAAACTCTGGACAGTTTTCGCGAATATGGGTTGTTCAGCGAAGCTGGTCCATATTAGTGCGCCTTTAGACCTAGTCCTCCTGGCATTTGCAACCTGCCTCTCCCATATTAACGTTTTAAATCCTAGTTCTCTGTCCATTTACAACCGAATGTCACCCATATTGCATTTTTCATGCTCCACCGGAGCATTTTTATTCTTGTGTATATATTATAGGGGAGCGCGAGAGCGCTCCCCTATAATATGGGTGTAAAAGGCTCAGTGCGGCCCTTGGAGACCCGTTCGAGCTCCGTGCCAGCTAAATACTCAACGAAACTGGACAATTTTGGTATCGTTGGAATCTACACGACGAGTACTACAAGTCGCAAAAAAGTTTTGGTCAAAATTTCCAACTTTGAAAATTTTCGCTTCCGGGCAAGTTAGGTCCGTTTGTTTTTTTCCGTGTAAGTCACGCTTGGAAAAATGCAATTTTCTGTCGCAGTGTTAGAACGATCTGGGCATTTTCAGCAGGTGAAGTTTGGTTTTTCTGAACGTATATATATACCCCGAAAGTGAACCTTTTTGATATTTTTTCGCTGCCCGGCCCGGCCGGCCACCTGTACGGCCGGCCAAAAGTGGACTTGGCGCTAAAATGGCCAAAAATGGCCAATTTTTTGTCAAAGCTACAGGACTCAGGGAAGACGCTAGAGAGACGTGGTTTGTTGCATAAGGATCTACGGAAGGGTTTATATGTCCTAACGAGGGCGATTTTTGATATCTGGCCAGGATCGTTCTGGCGGCCGGCCCAAAGTTGGTCCGGCCAAATAGCCATTTTCGGAAAATTTCTAAGTCCCAACTCCACAGAAAATAGTCAAAAATAGGCCTAAATATGCTGTTTTGGGCCATATAGTGGGACGCATATAAGGGTTATCGGGGTCGCTGAACACGATGAGCATAGTCGCAGCGCTGTGCGGTGCTGCTATCGTGCTGTACTGTTATGCAGCAACCATAGCACGCTGTCTGTAGACTTACTGTAAACGGCTAAACATATGAAACTTGGTGAAAATTATGTCTGTAGTAAGGGGGAACTGTAGCTATGTTAGTTGGTGCACTCTGTAGCTTCCACCGTGCTGTATGTGCTGCCCCAAACACAGCACAGTCGATAACAAGTTATTCATTCGTCACTGGTATTTGAAATTCGGCATACAGATTGTTTAGGACATGACAAACTATTATAGATACGTTTTGTATACTTATTACGATGTTACTATGTGGTTGCGCTGTAGTGGAGTGCTGCAGAAGTACAGCACGGCCTGTAACTAACTACAGTTAAGTTGCAATCGCCCGAAATTTTGCACACAAGTGCGGCAGAGCATTGCAAATCGTGCCGTATGAGTTTCCTTCACCGACAGTAAAGTTTGCATGTGGTTGCGCTGCAGTAGAGTGCTGCTGAAGTACAGCACGGCCTATAACTAACTATAGATAACTTGCAATCGCCTGAAATTCTGCAGGCAACAGCGGAATAGCATTAGAAATTGTGCCGTGTAAGTCTCCTTCTTTGGCATTGACGTTTGCGTCTGGTTGCGTTGCAGTAGAGTGCTGCTGAAGTGCAGCACGGCCTATAACTAACTACAGATAACTTGCAATCGCCTGAAATTCTGCAGGCAACAGCGGAATAGCATTAGAAATTGTGCCGTGTAAGTCTCCTTCTTTGGCATTGACGTGTTTGCGTCTGGTTGCGTTGCAGTAGAGTGCTGCTGAAGTGCAGCACGGCCTATCACTAGCAAGAGACAAAGAGCAATCGCCTGAAACTTTGTATACAAGTACGGAAGAGCATTGCAAATCGTGTCTTATGAGTTTCCTTCACTGACAGTAAAGTTTGCATTTGGTTGCGCTGCAGTAGAGTGCTATATGCTATATACAGTAACTAAAACTATTGCAGCCATGGGTACTGGATGTTGGATTTCTGTCAAAATAGAGAAAAAGGAAGAAATTGGAACTTCTCAAGCTTCTTTGTTCTGTACTTTCGGTTGACGATTAATGATTGGCGGAATTTTTTAAAGTTTCTTTCACACAGCTTTAACGTTTTTGCTTTTTACTGAGAACCTTAAAAATGAAATAGGACAAGAATAAAAATGCTCCGGTGGAGCATGAAAAATGCAATATGGGTGACATTAGGTTGTAAATGGACAGAGGACTAGGTTTTAAAACGTTAATATGGGAGGGGCAGGTTGTAAATGCCAGGAGGACTAGGTTAAAAGCGCACTAATATGGACCAGCTTCGCTGAACAACCCATATTCGCGGTCACTCATGCTCCACTCCACATGACATACGAGTAAGATCCTGCATTCTTCAACTTTCAAAGCAAGCGGGGCGATTTTGAAATATTAAAGCTTATTCCAAATAAACAATGCAGTTCTGGTAGAAAGGTGTTCAAGGTGTTTTTTCTGCAGTGTCAGCGCAGAATCTTGTATTAAGTTGATGCGAAAAGCAGTTGACATTATGTACGTGTATTATTAAGTTGTATAATAAAGGAGCACGACCATATATACTTGCAGGCCGTGCTGACATATTGTATTTTTCGAAGAACTGCCAATATCAACAGCAAGCAGCAGCCGATAGAAACTCTGGACAGTTTTCGCGAATATGGGTTGTTCAGCGAAGCTGGTCCATATTAGTGCGCCTTTAGACCTAGTCCTCCTGGCATTTGCAACCTGCCTCTCCCATATTAACGTTTTAAATCCTAGTTCTCTGTCCATTTACAACCTTAATAATACACGTATATACATACATAATGCCAACTGCTTTTCGCATCAACTTAATGCAAGATTCTGCGCTGACAGTGCAGAAAAAACACCTTGAACACCCTTCTACCAGAACTGCAATGTATGGAATAGTAATATTGTGGTGTAGGGTGAGGTTGGGTGGTGGTGGGTTGGGTTGTTGTATTGTTTATTTGGAATAAGCTTTTAATAATTCAAAACTGTCTCGTTGGGGTGGAAGGGGGAGAATGTAAAATCTTACCGTAGGGGGGGGTCATGGGGGGGGGAGGAGGGGCCGCCAGGGGGTGTGCTGTCGGCGCTGCTCCATATTAGTGCGCTTTTAACCTAGTCCTCATGGCATTTACAACCTGCCCCTCCCATATTAACGTTTTAAAACCTAGTCCTCTGTCCATTTACAACCTAATGTCACCCATATTGCATTTTTCATGCTCCACCGGAGCATTTTTATTCTTGTACATATATATGTAAAAGAATGGAAAACAAGAACCAAAAATGCTCCTTCGTCGTATGTAAAATACATATGAGTACTCTGAGACAGGTTGTACAAACGCCGAAACTAGCCTGTAAAGTGCATATGAGCCTGTCCTACAACGAGACTCATATTGGCGTCTCAGTGCAGCCTCATTGAAGATCCTCAGCTTCAGTCTCATTAAAGAAAAATCAATTGATTAGACGCAACATGTTATATTGTGGCCTGGAAGAAATGGACTGAACGAACTACGAAGTGAACTACAACAGCTCAAATTGAACTATAGATACATGCTAGCCGATGTTTCCCGAAACACCATTGTACACCTAATATATATTTCCGGAAGCACTATAGGACACCTAATGTATTCTCGGAACACTATGACACACCACTTACACATAATGCTTTCCCCACTTGAGTCAGAGCGTAGAGTGGCGTGCTGTTTAATGCGTATGCACAGTACATATAGTATAATGAGTAAAGCGACAAGATGTGTGAAGGATAATTTTATATAAAAAGCTTTATGTGCTTATTTATATGAAGGTCAAATTTCGACAAATTATATACGTATATTATGACACGCCAATATGAGCCTCGTTGTAGGACAGGCTCATATGTTAAGCGGTTACAACTTGTTTTCCTAAATTTACAACCTCAACGCCACTCGACTCATATGCATTTACAGGCTAGTTTCCGTGTTTGTACAACCTGCCTCAGAGTACTCATATGTATCTATTTTACATGCGACGAAGGAGCATTTTTGGTTCTTGTATATATAGCAAGCTTAACAAAATAAATATAAAAATTTGGTTTTTTTGGCTGGAACTTTCGCAAAACAAAACCAAATCGATTACTTTGAGGACCCATGGATAGGTCTTGGGCTAAGCTTTAAACCACCCCAGTTTTGTTGCTCTACGACCTACCAGTAAGTTGCAGTAGACGAAAATGCGTGATTTTTTTGTTAAAGGTTTAACAAAAAAATCACCCGTTAACAAAACAAATCAGTGGCGGATCAGATCCCAGAGAGTAGCTAGCAACTTTTCTCATCAGTTTTGGATAGAGCGCACTAAATAACGTATTTAGAACCTCAAACAGCTAGCCTAGTGCTCCAACTAATGCAACTGACCCCGCCGAAGTCTTAGTGGTCACTGATGGCCCCCGACAGCGTCCAGTATGAAGTCTGGTGGCTCTAAAGTGTCGTTTTAAAGGCTAAAACTTTGTTTTTTCGTGTTTGTGAGCGATTATATATAACCTATTTCCAGCCATTTTGGCAGAGAAACTCAGAACTTCGTATGATGGTGGGGTATGACCCACGGTCACGTGACCCCTGCCGGACCCGTCCGGCCGGACCCTACAGGTACCAGCTGGACAGTCCGAAGTGCCTATAAACAAGTCCTAGAGGGTTTTTAGGTCGCTGAATTCAAATCTGGCATTAGTTTTTAGGTAACTATGGGCTAATACTGACTTCTGGGATCACGTTTACCGCCGGACGGTTCAGGCCCGGCTGGTTACCAGGTTGGACTCCCAGAAGTGTCAGGCAACCTCAAAATCAACGGATATAAGGGTTTTCGATGTCGCTGAGCTCGAATTTGACGTTTGTTTTTCTCTAGCTGCTGTTCTGACTTCAGTAACAAAATATGAAAGTGATTTTTTATTTGTTAAAATTTTAACAAAAAATCACCCACCCCAGGACGGCTCAGAGGTCCGACCGGGAACTTCTATATATGTATCGATAGCCCAGTCAGGACATGTCACATGCACAATATGGGTTGCCTAGGGCTTTCCCTTAGTAAATAGTAGCCGAAATTCGAACTTCGGTCGAAGTCGAATTCGTTTTTGAGGTCACTTTTGGGTACCCTCACTTAAAGGTCTGCCCTGAACGCATGGAGAGGGCCTAGAGGCTCAAACTCACAGGCTGTAATGTCGAGATGTGTGGCTATCACCATGCAAAAATTTGGGTCTGCGACTTTCCTGTGAGTCAGGGTTGTAAACGGACAGAGGACTAGGTTTTAAAACGTTAATATGGGAGGGGCAGGTTGTAAATGCCATGAGGACCAGGTTAAAAGCGCACTAATATGGACCAGCTTCGCTGAACAACCCATATTCGCGGTCACTCATGCTCCACTCCACATGACAAACGAGTAATATCTACATTCTTTAGCTTTCAAAGCAAGCGGGACGATTTTGAAATATTAAAGCTTATTCCAAATAAACAATGCAGTTCTGATAGAAAGGTGTTCATGGTGTTTTTCTGCACTGTCAGCGCAGAATCTTGTATTAAGTTGAAGCGAAAAGCAGTTGACATTATGTACGTGTATTATTAAGTTGCATAATGAGGAGCACGACCACATATACTTGCAGGCCATGCTGACAAATCGTATAATTTTCCGAATAACTGCCAAGAGCAATATATACGTAGCAAGCAGCAGCCGATAGAAACTCTGGACAGTTTTCGCGAATATGGGTTGTTCAGCGAAGCTGGTCCATATTAGTGCGCTTTTAACCTAGTCCTCATGGCATTTACAACCTGCCCCTCCCATATTAACGTTTTAAAACCTAGTCCTCTGTCCGTTTACAACCGAATGTCACCCATATTGCATTTTTCATGCTCCACCGGAGCATTTTTATTCTTGTATATATATACGTATCTACAAATTATATTATTACATACGCCAATATGAGCCTCGGTGTAGGCAGGCTCATCATCTGTTAATCGGTTGCACTTGTTTTTCTTAATTTACAACCACACTGCGAACTCATATATGTGTTTTACAGGCTATATATGTATATAGTTGTTGTCTATGTACAACCTGCCTACGAGACTATTTTACATGCGACGAAGGCGCTCTTTTTGTTCTTGTTAAAAATGTAATTTTATTGAAAATTCTTTCTGTGCTTCAGACGTTCCACAGCCAAATCTGTCAATTTTCACTATAAGAATTGTTTAATTTTAAATTATATATATATATATATATAATTTTATTATGGATTTTTTGTTTCTTGTTTCAGTCGTTCCCAGCCAGATCTGATGTTCTCCGACATGATTACGACATGACATGATCCGACATCAGCATGATGATTACGACGGCGGTGCTGCGGCAGCTGTTGGAAGAATTACCGCATCTGCCACCGCCTGCCGGATTTTCGGGATTTGCCGGAATGTATATACATGTATATATACTCTGCCAATTTCGACTCGGACAACTTTGAGGACTATACCTGTGCAGTCCGGACAGCCTGTACGAGTCGACGAATTTAACGGGATCCGTGGTAAATCCCGGTGCTTCAGGTCTAAATCCTCTCTGATCCCCGCATTCCGCCCAAAAATCCGGGAACCTTGGTAATTCGGTCGGCACCTTGGAACCAGAACCCCTTATTGATATTGAAGACGATCCTATGGGCCTGATTCCTGGTAAATCCTATCAGCGAAGTGATATTGCCTGATTTTTGTAGAAAAAGTTAACTCTGCTTCGACTCGACCTAATGCAAATGGGACACTACTACTACTATTACTAGTATATATATATATATATATATATATATATATATATATATATGTAGTAGTACTACTGCTTAACTCGATGCACGTTTTTGTTGCACTGACCTAGAAGTGTTGAGATGGTTTTTTCTCGTCACATTGAAATGGTATAATATGGTTAGCTTTAAACTGCTTTAGGCAGGTTATAAATATACGTACATATTTGAAATGAAAATGATGTGTTGGCCTTGAAAACCTTGAAAGCAAGGTTGGCTTTGTTTTGTGTGGCAGTATTTTTGTCTTTTTTTGAAACTTGAAACTTTTGCCGTGGAACGTAATGAGCTTGTATATATGTATATTTGATGATAATATGTGGTTTCTGTGTTTTAGTGAATACACTGTTTTACCCTTACCTTCATTCATGTTCATTCTACTGGTTGTAGTTTTAGGCTCTATTGTGTCATCAATAAAATCTATTGTCTAAACAATGCGAAAGATGGGTTTTGAATGAAAATTGAATTTAAATCTGAGGCGTGGCTATAGTGAATTAATTTTATTTAGTGTTTTGCTTGTTAAAATTTTTGCTTTATTGTTTGTAATTTCGTAGATATATATAAATACTAAGTTTTGTTACGTACACCCTACTGTAATCGATTACTGTTGTATTCATTGATTGATGTCATGTTTGTATCTATTTTTGGATGAAAATCACTATATTAAAAGTTCATTCTTGTTGGGGTGTTAACCTATATAGGCTATCTAGACTGACGTACTTCAGAGTGGATATGTGACCTTTTACATCCTTGGCTAATACTGATGGAGAACGTCCACATATACGATATCATTAATGCATACATATGTGTTCACCGCCACGAGCTCCTGTGTGTTTATTCCTTGTTGTTGTTGTTGTTGTTGTTGTTGATTTCGGAGGTCGATCAGGGGGTTCCCCTATACTCGGTGGGCTCGGAAGAGTCCACTATCACGAAGGAAGCAGAGTACCGGTTCTGGCTAGTCCCAGAGGCAGGACAGGGTTGGGTTGGGACCCAAGTTTTTGAGCCGGGGTGGGTGTGCCGTGGGCAGTTTAGGAGTAGGTGAGCAAGATCTTCCTCCTCACCATTTTGGCAATAAGAGCACAATGGGGACGGGTATCGGACAGGGTCTACGACATTACGGAACTGTCCCAGTAGTAATGATTTGCCGGTTCGCAGCTGGCTAAGCACTATCCTGTCTCTGCTGGTGAGGCCAGCCTCTACGGGAGACGGGACAGGCCCCCTGCCACGATAGATTTCCTTTCCCTGTTGATGATGAATGCCGCATGAAATTCTGACTATAATAAAATTCTGACTTATGAAATTCTAACTGATGAAAGTAGACGAAAGTATACCTATATCTCCTGTGAAAAATATCAACGATGTCCTGTAGAAATTATAAGTCGAAATGTATATATCTACAAAACTTGAATCCTGTGGTTTCTACTGTAACTTTTGTGAGAGTGTTTAGCACTGAAATTGGTGTTTAACATTTTGGCCCATGTCAAGATAAGTCACTTTTTGATGCGTTCTGATCGACCAATTGTTTTTCTTGAAGCTTTTATTTTCATGGAGGTTCTTGGGGTTCTGAGGGTTCTTAATTTTTGTAGAGATTTGATGTATAACTTTGTGTAGTTTCATTTTTTGATGGGGGTTGCGGGGGTTCTGGGGGTTCTTAACTTTTAGATGAGATTTGATCCGTAACTATATACATAATATTTAGTTTCAAATTTTTGATGGAGGTTCTGGGGGTTCTAAAATTTTTTTCAGGAGATTTGATCCTCTACTATCTAGTTTTAAGTGTTTGCTGGAGGTTCTGTGGGTTAGGGAGTCCGGGGATTTTGAAAAGTGTGTGCGTTACCTGAACTTAGATCTATTGCGACCTTGCTCATCTTTTCGTCGGCTTCCGACTGATACCTATATTGTGCGCATTGGATGTTAGTCAAACAAATTTTTCAGTCTAAATTTTTGAGAGAAGCCAGGAGGACCCCCCCAGCACACCCCGGTTATATGGCACAAATTGGATGACCGAGATACAAATATACACGTTATCAACATATGATGAAGGAAAGTGTCAGGTAGAAAAGATCCACAACATAGTCACGTAGCCATAGGGTTGTGCCAGGGCCGTGAAGCGGGCTTCGGGCTCGGGCCGGGCTCGGGCTCGGGCCGGCCCGATACCGGCCCGGCCCGAGATTTTAATGAGACGGCCCGGCCCGAGCCCGGCCCGAGTTCTCTGTTGAGCCCGGCCCGACTCGGGCCGCTCGGGCCACTCGGGCCGTTCGGGCCGCTCGGGCCATTCGGGCCGCTCGGGCCGCTCGGGCCTATCGGGCTTTCCGGGCTATTTGAGTAGTTTGTCATTGCTGAAAAATATTGATTTTTTCGTTGTGACTTGTGGCGTGGCTTCCTTTGTTCACACAACTGTTGTCTTCTTCGGTGCTTATACACGCATACATACATACATATCAGAAATGATACATTTGATGCACAATATAGACACAAGTTTAGAACATAATTCTACTATCCAAATTAGCAAGCAGAATGCGAATTGCTAAACTTTACGCAGGTTTTCTTTACCTGCATTCTGCAAAAAGTTACGGATTAGTTAGCGGCAAATTGTCTTCTAGCAAACATTTGTATGATTCAGAAGTAACTATTTTGGTACTCTTCTACGGCGGCAGACACACCCTGGTTGGGTACAAGGAAGCTAACAAGTAAAGCTTTGCCAACTCCCACTTTTTAGTCAGTGGTCAACTATGTGTTTAAATCTGCTAAGTATGTATAAGTTGTGTGAGTGATTTATTTTTATTCCTTTTTTGGATGATTCAATACTTACCCGAAAATCTTAATCACAAGATACATAAGCTTTATAGCTCCAGTGTGTGGTCACAAATTAATGCTCAGAGCATTATCTGAAAATTATGAAATGAAAAGCTTCTAGCAATAGCTAATGTTGCACTGAAGTTACAGCTAATCGAACTATGAAATTTCATTTTGTGTTTACCCATGCGTAATAGGTAATAAA
>JASAND010012862.1:0-40157 GCA_030248195.1 Trissonchulus latispiculum
CTTTATGCAGTATGTATTTATATAAAAGTAAAATACATATCTGCAAATTATTCGTATTATGACATACGCCAATATGAGCCTCGTTGTAGGACAGGCTCATATGTTAAGCGGTTGCAACTTGTTTTCCTTAATTTACAACCTCCCTACGGAACTCATATGTATTTTACAGGCTAGTTTTTGCTTATGTACAACCTGCCTACGAAGACTCATATGTATTTTACATGCGACGAAGGAGCACTTTTTGTTCTTGTATATATATAATATATATAATTATACTGCGAATTATGTGATGTTTGTTTTGGTTTCAGGCGTTGCCTCATTCAAGAGCAAGGGAGGTCTGGCCAGTCATGCCATTATTCATTCGGACGAGAAGCCCTTTGGCTGCTGTGTCTGTCAGTCTCGATACAAACGGAAAACCTCTCTGAAATCTCATCTCCAGCGTCACATCCGAGAGTGTGACATCACCCCGGCTCAGCGCTACTCCCTGGGATGGCTCCTGGAGAACTTCAATGTCGTCAAGCCCAATGTTGCCCTGGATGACTATCTCAAGTCTGTACCTGTCCCCGTGGGATTGCAACAACAGCAACAGCCACAGCAATCTCTTAATGGACCAGGGATTGGTACGGCCAATCAGTCAGTCTATCCCAATCCTGCTCCTGTTTTGGGGAGAGGTGGATCCTCCTCCGTGTCCTCCTGGCCTCTCTCCACCTCCACTCCCTCCCCCTCTCCCTCCCTTTCCTCCTCCAACCCCCGCTCTGGCCCCTTCGACTGGCAGCCCTCCTCTCCTCCCTTCTCACCCCCGGCGCCACAGCAGTCCGGAGGTTCCGCTCCCATGGGACATCTCGGGGCGCCGTCCTCTGCAGTCCAAAATGGTTATTATTGGAATGGGTCCAATGAGAGTGGTGCCCTTGGTTCCATGAGTCATGGTTCTGTCCCGACTGCTCCTGTGGGAATGGCACCTGGTGGGGTTAACCCACCGCCGCCTTCTGGCTATGCCTATTCTCCTCACTATGGTAATGACACCATGACAGCAGCTCAGTATTCCTCCGCCTATCCTTCGAACGGGGCTGGCTACTCCACTTCCGCCCCTTCCCTGGGCAGATGTGGGGTCTGGAATTCCGCGGCCTCCTATGCCGGTCCTTCTCCCAGTTCTCAGGTCCTTCGGCCGTGTGGTGACCCCTCTTCTTCCACTCTGAACTGTTATTCTGGTCACCCATACTCCCATCCCCATCAACCTCAGACTTCAATCCCTTCGTCTACTTCATATTCCACGCAATGTTACCAGCAGGAGTCTTATCAGCCATCTCAGTCACTCCAGAACCATCAAGTTCAGCACAATAATTCACAGTCGACCTCCTCTACCTATTCTACTTATCCTGGTGTTCCCGCTGGTTATAATCTAAATGGATGCAGTTCGACCACCAGTAGTCAATATCCTTCCATGGGTCACTTGAATCAATCTCTGACTGGAGGCTATCCTAGTCCTACGTTGGGATCACTGCCAGGGCAGACGCCGCTTCGATCCAATTCCTTGACTGAGAATGGGAGTGGTCCGTCAGTGGAGTGCATTGTGGTGGGCGGTCGAGCCTTGGAGGACTTGGATGAGGAGGGTCGATGTTGGCTTCGAGAGGTCCGTCATCAGGACTCCATCTCTTCTTCCTTGACCTTCTCCCCGCCTCCCACCTCCACCACCGCCACTGCACTGAACACTCCTGAGGACCACAGCAGCGGCACGACGACTCCTTGTGACGATGTGGCTCCATCGCTCCACTACTCAACGGAAGATCACAGTACTACCTCCTCTTTTACTCAGATCCCGACAGATCCTGCACAGCCAACGGAAGTTGTCACCATTCTTGACGATGATGATGATGATGATGTTAATGGTGATATCATGTCCAGTAGTAGTCTTGTTGCCCCTTTGGCGGAGAGTGCCATAGTGAAGATGGAGAATGCAACGGCCTTCCTATGACCATCTCCTCTCTAGTTCATTAAACTTACTCTTGAGAGAGAGAACTATTCAGGTGCTGTATATACGTTGGAAACAATTGTTAGTCTTTGTATTATTGTTGTTGTTGTTGCTTGCGTGAGTGATATGTTGTGTCTTGCTTTTTATCCATTCAGTTCATCTTGTTTGAAGAAAAACAAAGAAGGTGCTCAGTGTGGTTAGGGAGGGCCCCCCGGTCTAAGGGTGGGGCGAAACTTTTTGGAAAATGTTTAAAAATAGCTTTTTTGCTGCTGAGCTAAACAGTACATAAATTTCAACTTAAATTTAAGCTTACAATAGCTAAAAAGACCTAAGTATCCGACGAAGCCAGAAAATTTTTCCCGGCACTTTTGGGTGCTGTAGGGGAGTGCCCGAATCCTGTCCACCCCCACACCCCCTCCCCCTGTAGGGAAAAGCCAGAGTTTCTGCGTTGGCTAAACATCTTTCCTTAAAGTTTGAGGAACAAAAGGCACAACCACTGCAGGTGGGTCTCCTCCACGCCTCCATATAGAAAGACATTAGTGCGTGCGAGGGGGGCGGATTTTTCACACCATTCATTCATCCATTCATTCATTCAAAAAGTTTAACCATGTTACGTACCCTAAGAACTCTGACTAGACTATTGACATCTGACTCCACAAAGTTCAGTTGCAGTAGCAGTTTCCAAAACCTTTGGTTTTCCCCGCTCCAAGTTTTTCTGGCTACACTAGAGCTATCACAGAGCGTGACAATGCATGAACGGTTTTCTGGCATTTTTTAGGGTTTTGAAAGTGGGGGGGAGCTAGTCCAAGGTATAAAATACCAAAATTTTTAGCGAAAAATTAGCATTTTTTACGTAAAAACACAAAGCTTTTTAAGCTTAAAATAACTTATAAGTCCATAAATTAGCTAAAAATTTAGAAAATTTTTTAAAATTTTACCTCAAAAACTTAATTTTTCGCTTGCCGAAAAGTGTGGGGATGAAAGTGGGGGGCCCTCCCACTAAAAAATGCCAGGTTTTCTTCGTGTTTGGGTAATTCTGGACGTTAATTAGTTAGTTAGTTAAGACTTTAATTTTTAGATTTTTAGATTTTCTCCGGCCAAATGTCGAAAAATATTTTAATGGTTATAAATATACTTTTCAAAATTTATATATCGGTAATCATTTTCCCTCGCCAAAATGTGTGATGAACACGACGTGCTGCGCAAGTGGTCATTGTTTGTACACACATTTTTATATATTTTATCAAATTTTAAATTTCCCTTTACAGGGAAGGGAAGATTGTCGATTTGTGACCTGTGCTTTTCTTTGTTGAATTTACCTGTGTTGATCATGCAAGCTGCCGTATAAAATTTCACTTTGATTATTGTGTATTACGTATGTGCTGTTCATCATGTTATCGGTGTACAAAACCGATGAACCGATATTGATTGTCTTTGGCTCTCTCATGATTATCGAACTCGAAGTGTCAGAACTAAAGATGAGCATCGGATTTTTATCCTTGTCTGAATATCTGCATGTTCAAGAAAATTTTTCGATTTCACTGTTAAAACTTCAGTTTTTCCTGCAAATTTTTCGCTGCGCTACAAATCCTATCATCAACCCAACCTTGGTTTTGCTAAATATTGCTAGAAAACTATTGCAAAAATATTCAGAATGCTTCGAAATTTTTGTCTACAATTTGCTGATTTTTTACAGTTTTATGAAAATTAGTTTTTCTCAAATCGGATACTATCCGGATATCCGGTGCCTATCACTAGTCAAAACGTGTTATGATTGACTCAGGTGAAAGTTGAAATTTGTGGGTATCTATAACTAACATACTTTGTACTATATATACGTAATTTGTGTACGGAGATTGCTATGCTTGTAAAATATTTTGTGGACGTTATTAGTTGAAATGTCTTCGAAATTATATTGTATTGCTCAAAGGTGTTGGCGTTTGGTTCAGTTTGTTGTTAGTATACGTACTTTTTGTTGTACAATAATCAGTCGTGTAATTATAAACATGCAAGACTTCCTACTAGAGACAGAGAGTGACTGGCTAAGAGTGTATTTTATCCTTGACCATTTCGGCCGGAGTGTTGGACGAATGCGAAACAATCCACAATGAGAAATCTGTTTGTAATTACTGTTACGTATTTTTTGTTTGGTTTTTATGTTTTATGTGTTTTACTTGTCTCTCCTGCCATATTGTAACATTTTTATGATAATGTTCCTGTTATCTGTTGGCAGACTTAGTTCTAGTTAGTTGTAGTTATTCTGAATAGTTGCTGTGTAGTGTAGTTTTTCTTGGTTTCTTTCCTTCTTTCTATGTTGCTATCTACCTTTTCTTTAGCTTTTAGCTCGTGTATATATCCTGCTTGTTTATATCATGACCCTGAGGCCTGTTAGAAATGTGCAAACTAAGTCCATTTTTTGATGAATGTTAATGTTAAATGTCAAGCCTGTGTGATGATCCAGAAACTGTTGGGGAAAAGACAACCAAATATCTACGTACGCGTCTTTGGCTTAAATTTCATTGCTAATACAATTAGTAAATAAATTATCCCTTACTACAGAGTTTCTCAGCTTAATTTCCACCACTGTTGATTCCTAGGTGGTTGTGCTTTATTTCCTAAGTCCGGAGTCCTTTTCTGTATTAAATAATGAAATAGATTAATTGTTCAGTTCTGTTTGGATCTGTTGAGCTTCAAGTTGTAAATGAGTAAGGAATGAACCTTCGTATTAGCTTTCAACCTTGCAATGACTCTGTATATACATTTAATGTTTAGTGTTTATTAGTGATGGGCACTGGATATCCGGATATCCGGATAATATCCGATTTGAGAAAAATATCCGGATATCCGTGTACATTTCAGTCAAAACAATGAAAAATTAGCAAATTTTTGACAAAAATTTCAAAAATTGTAAAATATTTTTCAAAAATTCCTCTGAACATATTTTGAACCAAGGGTTGCGGCTTGGTTGCATGATAGACATTCACAGCCTGCCGAAAAATTTACAGAAAAATGGAAAATTTAACTGCAAAATCGAAAAATTTTCTTGAAGTTAAGTTTGGAGTAGGCGGATAACCGGATATCTGGATATCCGTTAACGCAAAATAGACGGATATCCGGATATGAAAAAATATCCGGTGCCCATCACTAGTGTTTATGTTATTATACTATATGCACTTGTACAGCTTCTGTACCCTCTTGCAAGGTGTATGGTTCAGGAAAGACACTGGAACGATTTATATCATTGCTTGGTAATAGTAGTGGAAATCGGAATTTGCGGATAACTAATTATTAATTATAACTGCTTGTTGATAGGAGATCATGGCGGGACCCCTTTGTGCCATTCTATGCTTCGACTTTTACATATGTACATAGTATTTCTTGTGCCGCATTAGTTCAGTTGTTTACAGGTTTGAATTTTTAATTAAACATTTTGTTGCTTAAAGCTGCCACAAAGCTTTCCAAAATCCGCGTGAGCCAAGAACGAAGCACATATCGGTTTACCGTGGACTCTAACAAACCCAGCTATCCATCCGTAACTGGTCCGTAAATGGATGCCACGCCCACCACGATGCGTCGTCGTCTTTGTAAGGACTGAGTGAGTATCCGGGGGTTAGCACCCGCACCCTAAGCCCTGACTGACATGGATTGGAGAATTCTCCGGAGTTTATCTTACTTTAACCGAAAGTAGGTAAATTAGGTTAGTAGTAAGTAAATATGCTAGTAGTGGGAAGGCATTGTTTCCTGGTGTGTGGTTACCCAACGTTTTGGGATTTCATCTTAACTCCGGGATTAAAATGATTGATAATGCCGCTCGTGGTAATGTGATTCTTGTTTGCCCTGCCTCAACCCAATTCTTAGCATGGGCGGATGGGCCAACAATTGGTGGCTTCCCAGTTCGTCCAGAAACTACTGGTTCACGTAAGGGTTGCGATGCGGTCTAAACTGAGAAAGGGTAAGAAAAAAAGTACGCTGAAGAATTTTGTTGCTTTGAATTATTGATCACTATTTTTCCTGAAAAATGCTAATTTTAGTCAAAACTAAAATTTTCTACTATTCAGGGCTTTCTCGGAATATGGTCCGAGTTCTATCTCTGGGCAAATTACAACCGACGTACGTACAACTCCACGGGTACCATCCAGTCCTTTTCCCACCTTTGTAGACTATTGAAAACCGGTTTACCTCGACATTTGGAAATTAGTTGACGATGTAGTTCCCATGAAGGATGAAGATTCTTGTGAACTTCCTCCTTGTAGGTATCTAATTCGCAATGAACGGAGGGCTCTTTGTTCTTCATATATAGCAGTGTATGGCAGTCAGGCGTGCATCGCGGCCATACGTAAGGAAATGCTGACTTTCCCCGGTGACAGTCGATGCATTGGATCGCAAGGCCATTAGTTTAAAAGGAAAATCAATGTCCCTGTCTTTTCCTGATGCAATTAAGGTTTCCCTGGCTTTGTTATTCATTCTTTCCATTGCTCTGAGGATTATAGGCGGGTAGGCTCTGAATCGAAAAACGGACTGCAGATTCGTGTTCTGCGACCCTGAAAACCCCTGAATACAACTTTCCAGCAAACTCGATGACAAAAAAGTTTTCGATTCCCCTTGGTCCCTCCTTACAAATCGAATTTCGCGAAATCGAAAATTTTGCGTATTTGAACTCAGCGTGGTCCAAAACATGCCCATATCAAATTCCATACCATTTGGTCAAGATCTGCATAATCTGGGTATGGGGGGGTTATTTTGAAAAGATCCAGAGTTTGTGCACAGCTTATGCTGAAAACGCCTTTCCTGATTACGCAAACTTTTAACCTTTTTAAAACGGAGGCGCATGCAGTATGGGATCTATACAACCTTCCTTGTCAGTCAAGCTTATCACAATTAATTTTTCAACAATTTCGGAAACCGTTCACCGCAATCAATCAAACGATATGGGGCCGTTTTCACTGGTGAAACCGAATTTGCTCGAGGCTAGTGACTAATGATGAAATCGGCCCATGGCATGGTGTCGTCTCCCCGATTTATGCTTAACTGAGCAACTGTTCAACGGTGAGCAGAAAGCGTACTTTGGCGTTGTTGCTTTCGTCGTAAACCAGCTGCCTAAACATATCGGCGAGGCGGCCTGCCATTGTCTCAAATGAAAAATCTTGAAAACCTGAGAACATAACAATTGACAATATCAACAACCTCTAGGTAGGTACCTACTTAGGCCTAACTCAATAACCAACTATAAAAACAAACAAGTTTATTATACAGGCAACCAGTATACATGGAAGATCAAAACACAAAGCTACATCAACAACTCGACAATAAATAGATAAATACTTAAATTAAATACACAACTTTATGACAATTGTCTAAGAGACTCTTCAAAAATGTTATACAATATATTCTACAACATTGTATGTAGCCCTCACCCTTACCGTTACAGTGTAAGGCTTAGTGAACTCCCGCAAAGGTGTCGTCTGCAGCTTTGGCAACAAAATAATATGAAAATGGGAATGTACAATAGCGGAGGCCCTGTTATATTATGTAAGACAAATACAATTACAAAAACACAATTAGAATATCAACCCGAACTTTGTCAGGCTTAAATTTAAATAAAATAGCATTCAGTAACAGAGATAATGACATGAAAAAGAAACACCACGGCTCGAGTTAAGTTAGCTAGAATCACAAACTAAATAAAACAGGCTATTTTTATAGCAAAGCAAACTGCAAGTAAAAAGTAACCATTTCAAAGTTTTGTTACACTGAAAAAATACAGCGGCTTAAACCGTGCGGGCAGTCCGATTCTACATAACAAAATATTATAGATCTAGTGAGTTACAGAAACCGACAAAGCGATAACATAACTGAATGAAAGCCGTTTCATTCAAAATGCTGATTTTCTTTTCCCTTAAATAGTTTCCAGTTTTCAGCCCTGATATCTGAAAACATGAAACTGAAAGAGGAGGGTTGGTAAGAGGGAAGCAAGGAAAGAAAAGGAAAGATGGAAAGGAAACGGAAGGAAGGAAAAGGAAACGAAAACGTCAAAACGAGTCAGGGAAGTGGGGACGATTAATCGTATTCATGACTATTTTCAGGACCAGAGTCAGAACCACCCGAGACATGATGACGCCGACTTCCCCCAGGATTGGCTCCACCGCCGCCTCCGCCAGGCCTCTTGATTCTCACAACACCCTCAGCAGCACCCGATTGTGTCACACTAAAACAATCACACAACAGACAACACTCCACAACACAACATAAAAACGCAATGTAACACAACAAGAAACAGGGGGGTGTGTCCTGTTTTGATTTGCGAAACATTAAAAGAACCATCACAAAACACTGCTTGTGTTTTCCAGTTTAAGCACATCTACATAGAACGAGTGAGTGCGACCCCTGTTGGACCTCGTACCCATATAGGGGCGGAGTGGAGAGGGTGTCAATTTGGATAGGGGGTAAGCCGATAGCGACCATAGCACAGTCTTAGCTCTCTATGCATTATGTACTCTTGCTATTACTAATACCGAAAAAGGTTTAACAAAATAACTGCTGAAGAAGAGAGAAGGGGGGCAATGGAACCGCCTCCGTGGGAAATCCGATGGACAAGGACCCCATGAAATGGAGATCCCCACAGGTGTCCCCTGGCATCCGTCTGGTCAACGGCGCGAAATGGGTTCCAAGTTTGCGGGGCATGGCTGATCCTTTCCCTTTCTGGTTTTATCATCAGTCATGTCGGAGCTGGATACCTCCAGTCCTTAAATTATTCTGCCGAGCGCGTGGACGCTTTTATTGCCCTACTCCGGGCTTCCCTTTGTGGTCTGCCTTGCGAAGACGTGTGCTGGGCATGGTGATGGAGGCTTCCCATATGGATAACCGATTGCCGCCAGCCAAAAAGAAGAAGAAGAGAGATACGAGATCGCCGAGTTGACTTACACATCCTCCATCTCCAGTTCATCGTCAGACTGGGCGAGACGGATGTAGGGATTGTCGGAGGCGGGTCGGAACTGGTACCCGGTCACCGTAAAGAACAGCCAGGTCCCGATCTCCTCCACCACAACCACCATCCATGTGTACTTGAATGGCACTGTAAACTGAAACAAAGCACACAACAATGCAATACAATACAGTAATGACAGTACAGATTCCGGGATTTTAGTAGCTTAAAAAATAGGTAAGCTATTTTACTTTATTCCCAGTCAGCAAAGCCTGGCGCGAAGGCATAAGAAAAGTATGACAACGCCATAGTTTCCCTTGACATTTCGGCTGAAACCAGAGAAAGCTTGCAATTTTGCCTGACGACTCACTAAAGTTCAACAATCCAATGTGAACCTACCACGACTAGATACTTGAGTATTCTGGTAAGATAGATATAGCAGATCACCTGAAAAGAACAAACCCACAATTAAATTAAAAGTTAAAATTAAATTAAATTAAAAAATCAATATTAAAATCAATACTCAAACAAATCTAGTTACGCACAATGGTATTTCCACAATTAAAACAAAACTCTACTAAACAAAGTTGCAGCACAAAACAAACTGTTGGAAAACAAGTTAATGTAGAGTTGAAGAGATTACAGACAGAATCATACCGCGTACCAGAATATAGAAATGTCTGAATAGTTTCAGTTTTCTGAGACTGACGGCTGCCTTCCCGTCCGTTCCGGAGGCCTCCTGCAGATGACGCACCGACCTACAACAACACATACTCACACTTACTATTTCCTAAGATTGCGTAGATGACAACTCTGGCTTTCTTCTACGGGGGGGGGGGGGGTGCCCCCCCCATTCGAGACGCCTCCCATAAGCCGGAAAAATTTCTCATTAAACTGAACTTTCGAAAAATTTTCCGGTTTCGCTGGATTCTTTTAGGCGGTGAATCCTTTTGGTCATGTATTGTTGATTCACAACCAAAATCAAGATGAAATTTAGTGAAACTTTCCAAAATGTGTTGTTTTAGCATTCTAACATCCTCCGCGCAGTCCCGCTTCAAAAATTCGACGTCTCCGTTCAGGACAGTTTAGCCGATTTCTGACAGTTAGACAGTAACTGTATAGCTATGATTAAATTCATACAGAGGATCTCCTTGTGCTCAACATTCTTGCTGCTTAGAGTAACCTTATAACCTTTTAGCTATCGTGAGATATTACCAATTTTCTTATTTTGGCGTCAAAAACTTGTCATTTTTGCAGAAATTGAATAATCACTTGTTTGTTGAGCTATACAAACCGTATAATTAAACTAAGGGCGTCAGTTTAAAGGTCTCACGAATGCCAATTAACTGAGGCGTGGTAATCATTCAACTGCTATCCTATGTATAGTCTGCTATCATAAAAAGTGTAGAAGCATAAACACGACCAAACTTTTTTCCAGCGATTGTACAGCATTTAGTATGAATGCCAGATGGTCGCCACTTAGCAGATGTGTTTTACACAAAACTACAACAGAATCCTTTTTTAGTTGCCCCGATTGCTGCTTTTTAGCTGATGTGCACTCTTGCCAAAGTTGGAAAAAGTAGGCTGAAACCAGGTTGAGCAAACATTTTAACTAATTTTTCTATTACGAAAAGCGATTCCATAACTAAAAAAGGGTCCCCAGGTATTTGATAAAGGTTGTTTCGGATGAGATAATCAATGTCTCCCGATAAAACATACTTCAGTCTGCAAAAAATCTGAACAATTGCACTTCTTCAAAAATCAGTTAAAAATTTTTCAAAGTCCAAAATAAGTTTCATTGTATTCATTATAAAGGGAAAATGGTAAGCTCCATTTTGATGTAAAAACGGATTCTTAGCTCTAAGTACATACTGAATGAGCAATAACGGTTCAAAGTTGATGTATCCAAAAGGAATCACCACCTTAAGATATTTTCGCAGTTTTAGCTAAAAAAACACCTAACGTTAGTTATTTTTAATGATTTTTAGCTGTTTCTACACAAAAAATCTAAAAATTTGCAAAAATTTCAAAACTGCCCCACATTTTGGGTGAGTTCCCGCCCATGGATGAGCGCCCCCCATAAATTTTGGCCTAGAAGTAAGCCAGTAACCGTCCAAATGCTAGAAATAATAGAGAAAGTCCAGGTTAACCCTAATTATTTGTGAAAGATCAAGTTAACACACTGGGATCTGGGGAGAGGATTTGAGTTTCAGGCCTCCAGCCTCAGCCTTTACAGACAACCTATGTGTATAAGCAGTAACGTTGCCAGATACCCTACATAATATTTATCCCAGAACCATCTCGTTAAACACTAAAAACTACTGCACAGGCATGTTGAGTTATGACAGAAAAGTTGAGAAATGAAAGAAAACCAACCATATGACGGGCAGAATGATGGCAGCACAGCAGACCAGATCCACGAATATGAAGAGATGGAACCAGAACTGGAAATACTGCTGACCCGACTCGGACTCCTCCACTATGATCAGGGCTATGTTGTCCAGAACCTACAACACACAGACGTACAACACAAATTAGAAGCAACAATGAATCATGACACAAAAAAGCCCAATAAGAAAACGCTCGGCTTGGGGGGGGCAACTGGAATAAGAAAACTGGTTACTGTGGTTGTGGTGGACCACAAGTCTTTCTAGGACCATTACAAAAAAAATCGAAGATTTTATTCAAATACAAGTATAAACCAAAAAAATGCAGTTAAATATAAAGAAGGGCAAGAGAGGATCCTCAAGTGATGACCTGACCCCTTGTCCCCGTAAAAACTGTTCAAAATTTAGGTCGCGAATGAGGTTAGAGAAATTAATCAAATTAGGAGCTGAAACTACATGCTGAGGCAGTTGATTCCATACATTAATTATCCTACTATTAAACATATTCTCCAAAGCGTTCGAACGTCTTCTAGCTGGTAACGAAAGTCTCAAATTATGACTCCTTGTGTTACTATTCGGGGCGTATTTAAACAGCAGATCGAACATTATCATTGACAATGATCACACAAACAGATCAGAAACTAAAAAATTCGCTCTCGACGTATATTACCATGCTAATAGCCTCCTTACAAAACCAACACATTTCAATTCTTGACATGTTTTAGTCACAGATGCTACTTTCAAAAACTAAGCTTAACTAATCACGTACGTATGTATACATTGAGTTGGTGTAAATTGCACATGCACACATATATACCTGTAACGGAATTACAATCATGAAGATTCGCTTGTCCCGTTCGGTCAGAAAATGCTTGAAGAAGGTCCACCCAGTTCCGATCAGAATAACAGTACCAAATAGAAGAGCACCTTTCAATCTAAACAACACAAAATTAAAATGTTAACACCATTCCTCTGAACAGTACATTTACAAAAGTTCCTAAAATACAAACAGCCGAACTCGATGTTCAGCTAAGCATCTGCATCCTAAGAACAGTATAACGAATGAATGAATGAATGAATGGCAGGGTGAAACCCCCCCCCCTCACAAGCCTTCATTGATATAAAAATATTTATTTCCTCATGTAGGGCAGGTCGTTGAGGCGAGGGGGGCCCACCTCTAGCATCTGTGCTTCCATTCTACTGTCCCTAGTCATAAACACAACATAATAACATTCATCATAATAATATGGTGTATGTGTACAGCTAGTTGACGGTCCCAATGGAAGCACAGATGCAAGAGTCCATGATTTTCTTCTATATATTAGAAGAAGAGTAAGCCACTAGTGGGCTCCTCTTCTTGGGATTGCGTAACGGAGGATGGGGGGTATACGCTGTCGATTTGGTTGACCCCCCCCAAACGGGGGAACAATCGCGTATTGTGGGCAGAGCTCCGTTACGCAATGCCAAGAAGAGGAGCCCTCTAGTGGCTTACTCTTCTTCTTAATAATAGTGCAATTATGCACTCTTGACAGATACCTACTGAGACAACTCATATACGAACAAAAGGTAAGTTTTGAAAATTTGTGTGTTTAAAAATTTTACCTATATAACTTAAAAATATATAAGATAATAGAAATTAATAATTGAAGAAATAATTGTAGCGACGAACTCACAAATGCATAATATAGTAGACAATGGCCCAGACTTCACGCTGATGTCCATAGAGGGAGATGAAGTAGAAATTGACACCATGAAACAGAAGGGAGAGGGATTTGATGAGGACCAAGGCTCCCATCAGCCAATGAATTCGATAGACCCGCTCTCGAGTGAACCGAAGCAGGCCCACCCAGGACAGGGTCGTCGCGAAGAAGAGAAACGCGAGGGCAAAGTAGAGACGCGGCTCCAGAATCAGACCGGCCGAGAGATAGCTATCCCCGTTCAGCTCCACAATGTCATAGACGGCGCTGTGACCCAGATGACGTCGGTCCATGAAGGGGAGACAGTTGTGGAACATCAGCTCATAGGAACCCTCTTCGTGACTGCGATGAAAGACAACTGAAAACTAAAACACATACACACACAAACACAATTTGCATAACTAATGTACATATGCACATCAGAATGGACATCTGACACTAAGCAACGTGAAACACACTCCACTAAATAGAATATTTTTATAGGGGGGGAAATATCACAGGGCTTTTTGTTTTCTCCCGCGAAATTATTTGGGGACCCAAATTTTGCCAAAATGGGCAGTTTTCAAAAATTTCACGGCTTCACCGAAGACGTTTTCGTAATCATGGTTATTTTTATCTTAAATCCTGGCCTTTTTGAGTGCTTTCAGCGTTTTTACGTGCAAAATACGCCAAAAACACCAATTTTTGGCTCCTATTTGCAACAAATCTCCCCCCAGGAAAAAATCCCTAAAAATACCCTACATAGCCAAATCAAAAATTGAAACGTGTACATACATATATACTCAGATCAAAATTTGAAGAATGAAAATCAAACGTGGACACCCAAAGTCAGACCAACCTTAATCACGCAACCGGTTTCGATGCTCCACCGGGGGCATCTTCTTCAGGCGATTCTTCACACGCTGCTGTCGTTCCTGGGGGGTCAGATAACGGGGGATCCAATTTCGGGAGGGTAGGAAAATTTCAAAGTTCTCTAGGGTTGGGGCTTCAGAGGCCAGACGGGCAAGAACCGGAGGGACCGGAGGACCAAAATTGCCCGGAGGGTGCCCCCGGTGGAGCATCGAAACCGGTTGCGTGATTAAGGTTGGTCTGACTTTGGGTGTCCACGTTTGATTTTCATTCTTCAAATTGTGATATCAGCGTATCCGCACGGATCCGTGGACTTGTGGCTGTTTTGACTCTATCTGTCCTACTTATACTTAGATCAAAGTCAGACAATAACTTGAAAAAGAGGAATGAGAGAAAGAGAGAGCAATAAACTTGTGCGCAGTTTTACGTAGACACAGCACGGAACACGATCTAGGTAACATACATACCTTTACACTGAAGGCGGATCCATGCTGTTCCAGAGCCATATCCTTTAGGAGACCATCCGAGCCCACCCGGGGACTGGCCGGCGGCCAAGACCCCTTCTCCGCCTCCTGTTTATCCACCACATCAACCGCATTGTAGTCTTCTCCCTCCGTCGGTGTCCCCGAATCTCCTTCATCAGTCTCTCCAAACGACTCTGTCCTTTCCCCCTCTTCCTCTTCAACCGGGGAGGAGGGCCCTTCCTCTTCTCTTCCCATTGTCTTGATTGTCTTCCTGTTTGTCGTCGTCGCCGTCGTCGTAGTTGTTGTTGTTGTTGCTGCTGCTGTTGTGGTGGTCGTGGTCTCACTGATCCCCAGGATGTTGTGGAGCTGTTCTGGGTCCACCGGTCGGATACCCTCCTCCTCCTTCTCCCCTTTCAGCACAAGCTTACTCCTTCCGGGAGGATCCGGTTCAAGCGATTCTTTGGAGGGACTCCCCGCTCCTGGTGAGGAGGGTGGCCCTGGAGATTTCTCACCGGATGAATTGTAACGAATCTTCTGGAAATTGTCCAGAAATTCTGAAACACCGGCACTGGGCGGATGACCTGAAATCACAGCAAACACATCGCACACAATAAACATAGTACACCCACACTTATGGCCCCCCTTTTGTCAGTTACAATATCTGCAACTGCAACACTCCTCCAAATGACATCAACTGCTTCTAATACCCACTGGCTGAAACTAATCTCTGATACCAATATCCATATACGTAGAGGCTAAATTATCAACAAGTCAGCATCTATATAACTAAATTAGAAATCTGACTGTACACTGAAAGCATCCACAATAAAATTCCTTCCAACGAACCCAGCTTATGAAACCTGAGCGATTGCCAAAATGCAATGAAACCCTGTAAACTGACAAATCACAAAGTCTAGTAAAAAGAAGCTAAGAAAGTATGATATGATAATGCTGCGATATATACCTATAGACAGATCAGGATCAGTTTTTGGGGCTCTACGATATCGAAAGGCATCTGGAAGGGCTGGATCCACCGCCTCCTCCTTCTTCTGTGCGGAGGTCTTGGATCTGGCTGGCGGGGAAGGGAGGTCGTCCTCTGAGCCCTCCGAGTCGGAGGACTGCGCCAGGAGCGTGGAGGCGCAGCGAGCCCAGAGCGCGGACGGACTGCTGTGATTCGTCTCAGACTCCGCGCACACTGTCAGATACTCCACTGACTCACCAGAACGCTCAACTTCCAATCTGAAAACAAACAAACAAACAAACAAACAAACATACATCGTAAACTCCTCAACAGTCACTGACGGGCCATTACATAAAATCAAGGGGGGGGGGGCTGGCTGCTCCAATTTCATCATCATCATATCTGGAGCCAATCGGTGAGACCATATAGACGTTCTAAAGAAGCCCGGTACCCCGGAAGAAGGTCCAGCACCCCGGGAGGGTCATACCACAGGACGGCCAGGCCTTGGGAGCAGTCGAGGTGGGTACGCCGGGTTATCGATTTCCTGGGACAGCTGTTCCAATTTCATAAAGCGCAGTCAATATAGGACGAGTTCTTCGAGTAGCACAGTTACTACTTGCAGTCTCCCAGTATTCTGGTGGTCAAAAATTAAATGCCGGAACCTGAGGGTAAATTGTTAACGAATATTGCAACTTCATCAGTGCTAACTTTAGTTGTAAAGTTACGACCCAAAATTACGTAAATTTTGCTGTATATAAATGCTGTAAATTTTACATATTCATACAATTTCTACGTCCCATATTTTCCCTTGATTTTGCTTAGCCAAATTCAGCTAGAACTTGACTCGGCAACCAGTAAATCTTCTAGGTCTCCATGATAATATCCTTTGAAGATAATCAATAAAACAGGCGATAATATCCTTTGAAATTTGTAACGCATAATATAGCTTCACGACTCTACGAAGTTTTTTGACAGACGCCAAGGTAGATCAACAGTTTGCTAATCAAGTATATATACGTTACGTGTCACCTCAAGTGACAAAGACAAGTTTTCCGGGCATTTGTGTATAGATTTCCTCAGCGGACTGCTTTAAAATGTACTGGAGAAACAACAATAACGAATCGAAATACGTAGTACGTACCGTTTTTGCTTAAAGTTGAACAAGAAGAGGACAGTGTCCACATCATGTTTATCAGAAGAAGGAGCCAATGGACACTCCCCAGGTTTTGACTTCTAAACAAAAATACGTACATGACAAAACACAGGGCTGTTGCGCGGCCTCAGAAAAAAGGAATAAAAAAAGGAATTTTGAAACAGAAAAAAAGGAAAAAAAGGAATTTTCCCGATCAAAACTGGCAAAAATAACAAACTTTAAAGGCTATTTTCTTGCTACTACGCTAACGCATTAATGTTATTTTTGCTTTAAAAATTTATTCTGATCGGAAAGATTCGACGAAGCCGAGCGAGTTTTTTTATATTGACATCTGAAAGTGGCTCCTGAAATCTGTACTGCCGCCTGTAAACTTTTATGCATATATACACACAGACTTATAGTAGGCAGGGACTAGACAGTGGTGGGCTTTTTAGATTTTTATGGTAAGCTGGACAATTTTCAGATTTTTATAAGTTGGAATTTGGAAAAATTAAGTGCTGGAAAATGTTTGAAAATCCAAAATTTTTTGAGAAATAAATGGTACAGATTCAAGTAACGGAATGCCTGGCACTTCAAGAGCAACACTGAAGCTATGTTCTTCTACTATAAGTAGTTTCTAGAGAAGCGCCGGGGCCGCCACTACCAAGAGCCGGGCCGGGGCCTGGAAATTGAGGGTCTAAATTAAAAATTTTCAAAAAATTCTTTAAACCCTGGGTGGGAAGGTATATAGTCGATAAAATTGAGAAAAGAGAAAGAGAACTAAAACTGAAATAGCAGAAACATACTTTGTTCAAAAAATTTTAGCTCCAGAAGTTTTCACTATTCCAGAAAGAAAAGCAATTATCTTGGGCGACAAAATTAAATAGAACCGGTCCATGTTAACATGAACCTCCTATCAAACTCCGCAATGTTAATACATTTCACTTTTTTAAACTGTATAAATAAGCTCGCATTCATAAAGAAAACATGCTGTCACAGTAAACTATTTCAGCTAATATTTGAAAAATCTCAACGATAAAACGAGAAGTTTAGATAATGTTAGAAATTTTCTGCAAAGTCCTGGAAGCGACCTACAACCATCAAAATTTATATAATCTTAAGCGTTGTGTAACAAAAAATACATGTGCTGAAAAGAATAAAATCGTTAAAATTTGCTATTTCGTGCACTCTAGAAACTGCAAAAACTGCAAAAGCTCAGCCGTTACTTAGCTTAAAACTACACTTTTCCAGCCAAATAGATCAAAATACAAAACGTAAAGCCAAGTCAAGTTATTAAATATATACGTCCAAAATATAAAATCAACTTTGGAATTAAAATCCAAACGATCACATTCCGGCGAAGCCGGAAATTTTTGAAAAAATATGAGCAAAAACGTAAATTTTGCTTAAAAACTTTGTAAATTCCTAGACTTTTCAGCCAGCCAGACAAGTCAGCCAGAAAAAAAAGGAAATAAAAGGAATTTTGGGCGAAAAAAAGGAAATAAAAGGAAGGTCTCGAAAAAAAAGGAAATAAAAGGAAAAAAGGAACCGCAACAGGCCTGCAAAACATGTACGTATGTGTAATCCACCCCTAAGACAGGACGGGTTTCACAGATAAGGGAGGATCATCCTGTAGCACTCCTGAGTGACGAGTTCTCCCGATTTCTCACCGAAATATGCTCCCTCCATTGATTCTGGGATTCCCCCCAAAACTGACATAAATCCCAAGACATTTCCGGTTATAAAAAGTCATGTTTAGCTTTAATACAAGTATATTGAGGAGACACGTAAGACTGCTGCAAACTACTGCATAAAAAGCTATCAGGAACATATATCAAAGCTTTCCATAAAAAATATATTTGCCTACCCTGAACAGAATAAGACAACAAGCTCCAACCCTACGAGATCGTTACTACCAAGTCTATATACGTAAACGCTTGACTGCAGTAGAAACAAAAAACAAGGTCTCAAAAGATTAGGGTCCGCCCCACCCCATTCACCAAGACGGAACAAGACCGGGCTGATCCAGTTAGCGATGTACGTAGTTTACGCTTAGATTAGCATAGTCCTCAAAATACCGGAGTATCGAGTACAATCCCATTCACAAACGGGGTATTCCAGAAAGTAAGCAAACCACTTACAATCATTTCCATCATTTCACTTCCTCTTGTAAGAGTCAATCCAATCTAAACGAATACATACGTATTATATAAAGCTACTGCCAAAATAAATAATAAAATACGCAAATCTTTAATTTTCACTTTCACGCTGACGAATATTCGGATTCTTTATAAACAAAGTTTCATTGACGCGAGATCAAGTTCAAAGAGATTTCTGGCGTTTCCGGAGACTTTTATCTGAAAAACTATTCTAGCTAACTCCAGTCGGTTTGTGCGTTCCTGTATATAAAGTGAGCCAAAAATACTAATTATTTGCTAAACTCCGACGAAAATGTCTTCCCGTGCGTCCTCCACTCACCACCCCCCTCCGTGGCAATATAACAAACGCAAATCAGAGAAATAGAATTACAAAAACAAGGCAGGAACTTTATGGGTTCCCCCCACTCGTCCTCCTCCTTACGTACCTTACTACCGAGAAAAGGCCAAATTTTTAGAATTTTTGTTCAAAATTTTTCCCGCTTCGGTTAAAGGCTCCGGTATTCCCCCACTCTTCGGAAGCCCCCCTACTTTTAAGAGGTCGCCCCCAACAGTGTTTCGAATAATTATTGTTCTAGTGTTCGAAGTAAAATTTTCAAAACTTTTCTCAATTTTTAGCTAATTATATACTCACTTAAGCTTTTTGCGTTATTTCCTTGCGTTTTTCGCTAAAAATAAGGTAATTTTTACTTTGGGCTTGCCCCCCTCCTTTCAAAACCCTAAAAATCGCCAGGATCCGCTCCCCTGGCTCCACTTTAAAAGCCCTAAAAATAAAAGTTGAACACAGTATATATATATATATACAATATGCTATAACTATATAAATTTAATGCGCCTTGCAATTTGCGCAGCATAATGTTATATACGTATACGTACTGTCTCCGGGAACTTTTCACTAGAGGAGTTGCTGTTATAATACGTATATATATATATACAACCTTTCTCTGTGATACGGAGTCCTCATCAACCCTTGGAACAGTCAAGTTGCTGATTTCAACATAAAGAATTCCGTTCTTGATGTATCCAAATGAGGATAATTCTACAACCTTTCTTGGGTCATTCTAAAAAAGCAAATATTATAAACAAATAAAATAAAACCTTGGATTGTTTTGTTAGTAAAATGTGCTAAATCTCAGAAATAAGAAACATCGGTCATAGCCAGGGGCGGATCCAGAGGGGGGGGGGTCGCGGGCGCCCCCCCGCCCCTGTCGCGATTCGAAGGTAGGAAAACTTAAGGAGAGAAAGAGGAAAAAGAGCAAAAAACCTTCGCGCCGTCGGCGCGAACTTTCTATATACTTTTTAACCGCATATTTATTGCATTTGTGAAGAAAAAGTTTGAAATGCATCCGATTTTTCGGAGAAAATTACCATTTTTGCCTAAAAATGTCAAGAATTTTAAAAATTTTGTTCAGTTCTTCAGTATAAAAAGAATTAAAGATCCGAGTACCGATTTTATTGCAAAAACAAAAAAATTTCTTCAACTTCTGGGGGGCCCCGCCCCCCAGACCCCCCACTGGAAAAATTTTGCCGCCCACCCCGTCACGAAATCCTGGATCCGCCAGTGGTCATAGCGAAACTTTTTTCAGCGGAACAAGGACACCAAGAGGTTCTGAGACAAGAAAAGATTGGTCCTTACCTTCAGCGAAAGGTGATGAATTCTACCACGGACCAGTGATAGACTGATCAGGAACAATAAACCAGCAAAATGCATCATCCCTCCGCCACTTCCAACACAATATACATACATATATACAATATACATTTATATATTTAACATGGTAGACAGTGCTCATAAGGCGTATGTAGATAAATGGTGGAGGAAGGCGCCTGCTCCCCTCTCCTCCTGAAAGTCCTCCAAGAAATTTTGCTAACGGAAAATCTAGGGGGGGTAGGGCGGCAGGGGTTAGAGGTCCTCGGGGATCAAATCTCGACTATATGGGAATATCAAAGCATATCTTTAACGTATGGCTGAGGTCCTTTAACACTCAAAGATTAAACAAATGCTCGCCGAACAAAATGTTCTAAAGTGGCAAATTTTGGTAACAATCGACTCACCTCATCGCCCTGAGCGAAGAAATATATATCAAATTTATTGCATAAAAATGCGTTTTTGCCCTCCGCCCAAGTTACTAGCGGAAAGTGGGGGGAAGGTATATAAGTAAAAAATCTGGGGGAGTGGGCGGGTTACAGGGGGTCAAAAATATTGGGGGCCCAAAGTCCAAACCCCTCATGGTGAAACTATGGGGAGGGCATAGGTGTGGCTGGGCAAAAAATCTGGGGGGGGTTCCGACGGAGGGTGGGGGGACCCCCCCTAAATTTTCGATTTTATGCCATTTTTGACCACTTTTTGGCCAAAAATCTGGGGGGGGTAGCAAAAATCTGAAAATCTGGGGGAGCTCAGATTGGGGGGGGGGGGCGAGGTCGGGTTGGGGGAAGGGGGGCTGGCCTTCTCGTGAGGGGTTCTCACAGGGGAACATCACAAACTGTAGCCTGGTACAGTTACGCCTGGTATGGGATAATGGGGAGGGCATAAAAAGAAGGGTATCTGGGAAAAAAATGGTGAGTATCGGCTCAAACGGAGGAGGGTTACCAAAAATTGAAAAATACCCAAAAATGTTTGGCACTTATATATAAATTGGGGGGACAAAAATTTTACGGATGGGGGGCGGGGGTCAGGGCGATATATATATTGTTTATACCGCCCCCCCCGGCAAAATTTTTCAGCGGGCCCCCCTTTTCAAAATCCTGGATCCGCCACTGGTCCCCCGTTTTTGCACGACCTCCCTCCATAGGTGTAATTGGGGGGGGGGGGGTGCGGGTGTAACCCGTAAACCCCCCCCCCAGCCATTTTTCCAAACCCCCAATTAAACATGTTGGCAATCAAGTTTTCGAGTTTAAATACACTGTCTAATGTTAAAATTAGTTAATGATTTCATGTTTTTCGACATTAGCAATGGCTGAAAATGCGATTTTGGCATAAAAATTGAAAAATTTTTTGGAGGAGATTTGGGGGGGATCGTGGGGGATTTGGGGGGTCTAAAAAGGGGGCTCCCCCAAAATTGCGGGGGTGGAGCCTCCCTCCCACCCCAAAATCCCCGTTACACCTATGCCTCCCTCCCTTTTTTCAAACCACCACATTTTTCGACAGCCACACACACACCTATGGGGAGGGGGGGGGTTGAAAATTGGGGAGGGAAAGTAAAAAAATCTGGGAGGGGTATGGGGGGGGGGAGGGTTGAAAATTGGGGGAGGGAAAGTAAAAAATCTGGGAGGGGTACAGTTGGTCGAAAATTTTGAGGGGTCCCCTGCCCTAGCCCCAACCCCTGAAACTATGGTTGTCATTATAGGTTGGCTGGGCTGGGCAAAAAATCTGGGGGGGGAGGTTCCGACGGAGGGTGGAGGACCCCCTAAATTTTTGATTTTATGCCATTTTTGGCCACTTTTTGGCCAAAAATTGGGGGGGGGGGGGTAACAAAAATCTGAAAATCTGGGGGGGGGGTCGCGAAACTTTGTCATCTTGGGGAGTGATCGAATCTATCCGAACCGAAATCGATCCCAAACCGGGATGCAGAGAACCTCACGTCCCCGAATACAACGCCAAAGTTCTGTCCTCAAGGATTCCGTGTACAGCATGAAGGAACACAATGTCGCAAGCATTCAACTGGCAACAGCCTTCGACGGTTGGCCGTGCCACATATGGAAACTCTGGCAGCAGCCGGACGACGGCGACCATGTTCGAAACTGGCAACGCCAACCTCGCCTGGAGTCGGGAATTGGATCAGCTGCGCTACGGAAACGCCAATCTCATCGAACGACTTTGTCGTGAGAAGGGCGTCGAAGAAATTGCTTCCAATGGAAACGGCGGTGAATATCGATGTGCAATGATGATTAATGATGAACCCACCCAATCAGTAGTATCACAAGTGAAGCGGCCCCTAACCGTGTGGGGGCCAAATGGAGAGTCGATGTGTGGACGATGGTCGACACCGGTTCCACCGTCACTCTTATTCCGCAAAGTATGCCTTCGGTGATCCCGGCGTAGCTGTACTGTAAGCGTCATGCCCCTGGCAAAACGGTCGTATCGATATCTGGTCATGACATGAAGATGCTGGGAAGAATTAATGTCAATTCTTGCGTCGCAGGTACCCAATGTACTCAGCTCGCTTATATAGTGGATCACTGCCCGTCCGATGCAATATTGGGAACAGACCTACTTCACAAAATGCATGTCCTCAAAAGTCGATTGGAATACTGGAACCGTGGAGTTTGGCGGCTCTAAAGATTCTTCCGGTACGGCTCAGCAATCATATTCATCGCAGGTGACACTTGCGGAAACAGTGGATGCTGAGCCGAGACAGATGTTGGTCGCCGACATTGTGGCGAACTATTCCGAAGGAGAAGAAGGATTGGTCGAGGAGCATCCACGGTTATGAACGCCCCAGTATGCATGCTGCCGCGCACTGGTGAAGCATTCAAAGGGCCAGGTTCAACTGCGCTTGCTGACTCTAATGAATCATCCTATTACCATGCGAAAGGGAACGACGGTTGGCTACGTGGAACCTGTCCAGAAAGTGTACGACGTGGTGAGCATATTGGAGGAATTGGGGCCAACCGGAACCGCTCAAATTCCAGATGTGATTAATCTGGATGATGCAGACCTCAACCAAGATCAAAAACTGCGGTTGCTGCTGGGCATCTATTCAGATCGATTCTTTAAGGTGGTAGTACCAGTAGCGGGATTTTCTACATAATCTTGGTATGAATGAAGAAATCTTGACAAAATTTTAGGAAAAGTACGCTAGGATGGCAGGCTATCTTTGCACAATGTTTTGGTGTGAGCAAGCGCATAATTGGCTAGCTACCAGCATGGCTTTGCGCATGCTCAAATAATAAAAATTTTATCTAAGCTTTATATGACATATTTGACTCTACCATGTGAAAGAGCGCAAAAGGCGCTTTAAAATGATGTGCATATCTCTTATGTACGTGGTTTTATCAAAAGTTACAAGTGTTTTTAGATGTGGCTGAATTACGTTGGCCGTTTGCACACATAATGTAAAGTAAGAACAGTTTATCCGAAAATTAAACCTATTGGGTTTTAACGGTTCCTGTTGCGTTATTTATGTGCATTATTTAATAGAAAGCACTTTGCACTGCTTGAGGGCATTGGAAATTTCGAAAACAAAGCAAAGCAAACAATAAACAATTACAGAATTTTTGTTTTTGATTTTCTCGTCACTCCTTCAGTCAAAATGGACGAAATTATCCAGATATGTTTTGCATCAGCATACGCTCAGGCCGTTTTCTTGGTTTTTGGAAAAACGCAATAGAAGCAAGATATAAAATTTACAAATTTTCGAAAAACGCTAAAAAACGGAAAACTCACTTTTACGAAAAACTAAAAAAACGGCCTGAGCGTATATGTAAACTAACCATATACAGAAAATCTCAAATGATTTCATAAAGGATTGAAGGAGATATTTAAATTTAAAGCTTTTAATACATTTCCTATTGTGTAGACAGCAAGCCAGTCCCCGCAGCGTCGTAGGTCAGCTCATTTGATGCAAAACATGATAAAGAACGAGTTTGCCAAATTTCAAACCGATTCATTAAGTATTTAGTTCACAGCATCTGTTCAAAGTCCATCCCGGTAGTGGTACTACCACCTTAAAGGGAAAGGAGACCTGGACAGAACTTCTCTAGTCGAACACCGCATCAATACAGCGGACAGTGCTCCAATTCGTCAGAGCCCTGAATCCCTCGAAAAGTGTGAGCAGATGGCGAAGTGTATCACGGAAATGTAGGAGCAGGGGATTATTTGCCGATCAGCTAGCCCGTGGGCTTCTTCGGCGCTGCTGGTGAAAAAGAAGAAATTGTCTGATCGATTTTGTGTGGATTTTCGGCGGTTGAGCGATATAACCAAGAAGGATTCTTTCCCGTTGCCAAAGATCGATGACTGTTTGGATGTTTTGGGACGTGCCAAATCTTTTCCAGTGTGAATCTGTGCAGTGGATACTGGCAAGTTCCCATAGCGGCGGAAGACCATGAGAAAATAGCGTTCATCACGTACTCGGTCCATCACGAATTCAAGGTGATGCCGTTTGGACTGACGAATGCACCAGACACGATATTTATAGTATGAATCACTTATCAAATCCTAAAGCTTCATAAGAAATCTTACGCTTTTTAAATTCAAAGAAGATACTTGAAACGTATTACAAAGTAACAGACTAGCTGATTTTTAGTTCCGTTTATTGCTATAAAATTTCGAACAAAAAATGACGATTCGGGGCTTTATTTCACACCGTCATGGAAATACTGTCTACAACGGTTCGTGACATCCTTCCTGCTTCCCTGGAGCATCTGACCACTTTGATTCAGACTGCCATGTCGCTCTCTGGTCAACCAAAGGAGAAGACTGAAGAAAGCAATTTTGTGATTGTCACACTATGGTGAACACAATGATAACCAAAGGTGGTATTGACCGATGCATCGTTATCGATATATTCAATGACAGAGTCATTGGAATTTCTATGAGACGGTTTGGAAAGTTGGTATTTTCTGGTTTGGAATATTCACGTAATTCGCATACCATTTGCAGATTGACTATCTGTAGATCATTCCTGACTTATAAATGGATTCAGAAATATGGAGAAAGCTTATGCTAAGATTTGGGTCTGTCCGAACATAACGTATGAAGGAAGTTTTCGTGATCGTGAGTTGAGAAATTAACTGGTGCGGTGCGACCATGAGTACATAATTATAAGAGTAAGCCTGCTCTCTATGATGATAGTAAACACTATGCTCTAGAAATTCGATAAGTATAAAATGTGACTAAATTTGCTACTTTCTTGTAAACCAAATATAAGTTGACATTTTAGACACAGTTTGGCCATCTGGACACCACTTAGAGGCAGCGTGTATACTGAGAGCACTGTTCTGAACCATTATCTGAATGATTCTTTTTCCTGAGGTATGATACAATAGTTTCCTTTCCACTTTCTAAACTAGAAAGCGTATTGAATAGATTTTTCATGGATTGCCAGGGTGCAGGTGATTTTGGTTTCAAAAAATACTATATGCTGCAGATTTAATTCGGCCTATGCGATATGAAAACCACCGAACCGCACATTTTAAACGCATCACTTACATCTGGGAAACTGCGCAAAACTACATGGGATTTTGCCGGTATCTCACTTGAGCAACGATACACGGTACAATAACTTTCCTAATTATCATTATGTATTTATGCGTAACATTTAGATTTAAATACACAGGAAGAGAATGATAAAAAGACAGTTTTGCATCTAGGACGAATTTTGATACCCAATCGATTAGGATCTGGTAAGGAACTTGGATATAGCGTAAATTGTATGGATTAATTGAACTTTATCTGTCCCCCTTAACCCCTTTGAAACAGGCCCACTGGCAAGCGCTTATAAATTTCCGCGTATAACCTAATACTGAGCGACCTTATAGAAGAATGTTAGTGAAACGGGGGCCAGGCTGTAATCGCTTGCATAATGATTTACAGAGCGAAGAGATTGAGGTAAGCCGACTGGACCAATGTTACAGAAATTGCAGAATCATGAAGAACCTTTAGACCAAGAAAACTTCAGTTTGAACCTTAGACATGTGTTAAAGGTAGGACGGATATCCTCCGTCATCCATTACTACAATTATGCCGTGTCCGGCGGTATAAAAATAAACATGCCCGTCATTGTGATGTAGATTAGGAGAGGCTGAAGCGATTAACAACATGTAAGGGAAGCAGGCATAGGAAAGATTGATAAGCCTGCAATGGGATTCAGCTTTTCACTCACCTGGTCCCGCCGGGGATCGAACCACGGCCCTTCTGACTCCGGAGCAGACATGCTAACCACTACACCACGGGACCATCAGCTGAACTCCCATTGCAGGCTTATCAATCTTTCCTATGCCTGCTTCCCTTACAAACAGACTGCATGCATTGCATGCAATAAAACCTGGGAATATTATTCGCTCCAGCCCAATTTAAACTGTTGAATTTTAATTCTCTCTCTGTTTCTCGACGAGATAATTTCATTTAAGCATATTATTGTGATGCCCCCTCTAAGCGTAAATGTGTGTGATTGCTTCTGAAGTTTCTTTTTGTTATTCTGCAGATGTTTTGTCTGCTTAGGCAAGGGTGGATTGTTCCTACATTATTTCATTCCTCGTAGTTCTTTGAATTAGACTTTGCGCATTAGTGAACGTTTAGAAATTGTTGTTTTTTGCTTTGCTTTCCAAGAATTGCCTGAGCAATTCTTAGAACAGGTTAGTCTTTGGTTCCTTCAATCCTGTTGGCTTAGTTTTGATTGCTCAATCACTTAGTCTTGGCGTTTTCTTCACTTGCATTCAGTTGGTCTATTAAGCTCTTTTATTTTTGCACCAATACCGTTGCTTAGTATTTTAAGGTTCATCCTAGGCCACTACAATTTATTGTGTACAGCCGGCCCTAAGGCCAGGTTTGAATTTGCTTGTAAGGCTAGCAGCACCACGGGTGTGCTACAGTATTTATATTAATTATCCTTAATTCTTTATATTAAATATCTTAAACAATTAAATACTTTAACAGTTATTTTGATCTTAGTAATAACAGTAGGCAGCCAAGTTAGGTTTCACAAATGGCGCTGCGAGTAGGGTAGGGGAAGGTTCTACTCCTGCCCTGCCTACGCTCGCAGCCTATTTAATTATTTTTTCTGTTTGCTTATGTTTCTGGATCTTTTTTACCGTTTTTCTGCCACGGATTTGGCAGCTGTTTTTTCATTTTGGATTCGCCGCGGATTCGGCCTAGGACTTTTCTACCACTGACTTGGCCTACACTTTAGTCTCGACCTTCGGATTTTAGGTCTCGTTATTCAGCCTGTTTGGCTAGTTTTCTTATTTTTATGCCACGAAGTTTGGCAGTAGGTTATTTATTTTTCTTGTCTAGTACTTTTTCCTATGTATTTTGCTCTAAATATTCTGGCAAGGGCGAAGTCTAAGCAGCCCAATACTTCGTATATCACTTAATAGCTAATTTGGTTGTTTTGTTGTTGTTGTTGTTAGTTGACTAATTTTGCATTTAAGTCCATTTAATATTTATAGGAGATAAGGCCTTTCAGGTCATGGCCGACAGTTTTGTGGAAGCTGTTGAAACAGAAAAGGAACGAGGCAAGCCTGCGAACTATCTATGGTCAGTGGATGAAGTGCTATCGCAACAGCAGACTGCCCTGAGGCAGCTGCAGAAACGATTGGAGTTTTTGGAACGCTCAACTATGCATAGACTCGACTGCCTTGAAAGCGCTTCAGAGATGGACGTTCCTATTGTTTTGAAACCGTTCGCTGGCCGGTTGGGCGAGGACTTCTCAGAATTTATGGTAATGTTTGAACTTTTGGCCCAAGCCAGCTCCTGGAACGAAGACAAGATGGCCAAGACTCTGCCTGCCTACTTGCGAGAAGGCGCCTTGGAAGCGTACCAGAGCCTGAGCTCTGAGGAAAAGCGCACTTATGCAGACCTTAAAGATAAGCTACTGTCACTTTTGAAGACTGGTGAATTGATTAAGCTCAGTGGTGCGCAACTGCGGGGAAGGAAGCAACTCGCTGGAGAGACCGTTTGTGACTTTGCCTTAGCTATTCAGAAATTGGTTCGGAATGCCTATCCTACGATTGGATTGGACGCGCAGAAGATACTCATGAAGGATTTCTTCGTCAATAATTTGGTAAGCTGCATACAACAGTTGGTCCTTATTTCTGATCCGGAGACATTCGAAGAAGCAGTAAAACTAGCAAAGCGCCATGAGGCAAATTTACTGATGACCGGACATCTGGACTCTTTCATGCTTAAAAAAATGGATGGGAGTCCGTATACTTTTTCTTGGAGTGGACATGGAATCAACAGTCTGCAGAGAAAAGCTGAACTTGCTAGTTTTAGCCCTGGACCTAGTGCAGATATGTCGGCAAATTTTGTGCAGTCAAAACGATTGCCGCGGTTCGGGATGCAGACGATACCACCGGAATCAGTTGATCATGGTAAGTTCATAACGCAGCCTAACTATATGCCCCAATCAGGTGGAATAACTTGCCGTAGTAATGTTTCTGAAAAAGGTGATGCATTGACCTTTTCAGCAACTAGGAGCACTGACATGCCCTGTACTTTAAGAATTAGGAGTAACACTGGGATCGCAGTGGCAGAACGCAACCATTCAGCAATGGGTAACTGTTTGGACCACGACAAAGTGAAGCTTAGATGTTCCGAGCAAACTTCCCCTGAGGGAACTTGCTGTGCTCAAACCTTTTCTGTTGCCAAAGCAGAAGGAAGTCCAGTGAACAGTTTCGAGGCTGTGCTGAGGGATGGCTGCAATGTTTTGCATGATGCTGATAACTTGCAATTATCAAAACGTGAAGAACCTGTAAACTCAAGCATGGAGAGCGAAACAGAGCAGCTTGTCGACTGTAATCAGCAGGAACAATTTTTGGGAATCGAATTCAACAAAGAAGACGCTCGCTGCTTAGTCAGCGATTGTTGGATTACTGGTAATCATTTTGGTACTACGCTCGCTCTGTATCAAGTGGAGGTCGTATTCGAGGAAAAATTATGCTATGAGGACAGCTCCAGATCGATCAGAACAGACAGTTATTGGGAATCAAGGACTAGCCAAGAAGAACGCATTACAGCGGAATTATATGCTTTAGTGCGGTCAGACCCTGAGGTCTCTGCTAACGTGAAGAACTCTGAAAGTTCCGCCGTTTACAGATGTTCAGAGAGGGTCCCTACTGCAGTGAGCCACTACGATGTCTCTGATTTGCTGCAGCAACATGTGGTTGCAGAAGCATTTAAACTCGGTCATGATGGAGTAGTCATTGCTGAACGAAAATGTCGATATGTTACTGTATTGTTAAAACTGCAGCCTCTATTGCTTTGTGGGGCAATGCTGCTGTTGGAAGGAACCCTTTCTTCTGATATTACATGGGGATACCGACCCAGGCCGCCACCTGAACCTCCTCCAATTGTCAAGATTGCACGTTGTTCTGATCTTTGGTTTACCTGGATTTGGCTTTATTTTGTACTGTATCTGGTTGTAGTTTGTTTTCTCAGTTTTGTCTTAATTCACAGCCTGAGCTGTACACCAAGAAAAGGGTTGGTAGTGCAATTTGACAACGTTCTGCCAGATTTTTGTAATAGCATATTTGTTAAATGTGACGTGTTGTTTTGTCTATTATGAGTGTACTATTTTGCAGTTAATATTCCGTTTATCGGCCTGATTTTGAATTCAATGGTGTGCTAACAATTTTTTATTATTTGTATCTTTTAACGGCATTTGTTACGTATACATGTAACTTGTCTTATTGTCTTGTGTCATGACTGATCTATCTGACACGTGTGCATGTGTTTGATCCTTAGATATCGTATTTTTGTGTGCTGTGCCTAAGCAACTTCGCTGTTGTTTTGTGCTTGGATACATATCATTTTACGTACTCTTTTACGTGTTGCGTATTTATGGCATTTAAGTATTTTTAAGTGTATTCTTTAATTTTCATGAATTTAAATTTAGTGTTTTTGTATCCATCTGTTGTGTTATTTAGTTGAGTAATTTTGTGTATATATCTGTGTAATATGTATGCATCAATATATCTGTTGAGAAAATTGTCTTGTTCTTATTTTTGTTTTATACGGTATGCGCGTATTTCCTGATTGTACGCCTCCTGACTCCTGACAGGTCCCTAACTTTCTTATGATTTGAACTTTAATGTATATAATCTGTTTCAGACATTCAGCCAAACCAACATAACAATCATGGCTATCGACGGACGGTGACCACAGATGCGCTTCAGCACGAAGAGCTAGTTCTTAGGAGTGCCCGCAGACTCAACTGATTCGGACGCACTCGCTATCCCCGAGCATGTGGTTGCTGATATCGCCCTGGAAGTCGACACTGGAGCCCCTGCCCTGGCAAATTCCGACCCATCACCAGGTGGTGATCCCGATGTTCTTGCCAACTCAGCCTACGATTACCCAGGCCCTGGAGCACGTGTGGCAGGTCAATCATATGTTTATGCAGATTCTTCAGTTGGATGCTGAACAGCCGCCAGTTGAAGAAATCTTTGCTCCGTACCAGGAGGATCCAGTACAACATCTGCCTGAGCAGATCGTTGTCACTCCTCCTTGTAGTCGCCAGCACTGTAGTTTCGCTCTATGCCAATTCCACCGAACTTGGCACATCAGGTTGCTCTGGTTGCAGGGCGCCGCCAGCGGCCTGAGCTGTTGGTGATACGATCTTCGTCTACTATCGGGATATGCAGTCGGAAGTGTTCCGAGAAATCAATGGCATGATGTTTATTTGTCCTTTCCAGTTGCTACAGTCCTCCGGAAGTTATTTGATGCTTTGGTATCTTATCAATGATGCTTTGGTATCTTAGCAACTTATCAATGACCATAGATACTGGAACTTGTCAATCGGATGGAATTTTAATAATTTTGCTTGGATTGACATTCCTCTGTGCGATCTTATATTTCTTATTTCTATGATGATTGCTCTCTTTATTAACTGCTTTACCTGATCCTTACCCCTTACTCCGATCAATACCTGGCTATTGTTGAATGATTATATTCAATGGTTATTTCATCCTCTGGTGTGACCTTCGCCTGCTGAACACTGAACATAAACATTATAATTGAAGACCTCACCTCTTAAAAACTAAACTGTTTGATAAGTATGAACTGAAAGAGTAGAACTTACTTTCCTAGTCTAACTGTTCTTAGTCATCATTGTGTTCTTGCAATTACGATATTCTTACTTCGCTATTGTTTTGTTATATAATCATCCTGAGATGCCGTTTTTGGTATGTGTTCTGTTCTGTGACTGCCTGAGCAGTTGTTTTTGTATTGTATTTCACCTGAGTGATTCCTTGTGTTTGTAGATCGTCAGGAGACGATTTCTCTTTCTAAGGGGGAAGGTATGTGATGCCCCCTCTAAGCGTAAATGTGTGTGATTGCTTCTGAAGTTTCTTTTTGTTATTCTGCAGATGTTTTGTCTGCTTAGGCAAGGGTGGATTGTTCCTACATTATTTCATTCCTCGTAGTTCTTTGAATTAGACTTTGCGCATTAGTGAACGTTTAGAAATTGTTGTTTTTTGCTTTGCTTTCCAAGAATTGCCTGAGCAATTCTTAGAACAGGTTAGTCTTTGGTTCCTTCAATCCTGTTGGCTTAGTTTTGATTGCTCAATCACTTAGTCTTGGCGTTTTCTTCACTTGCATTCAGTTGGTCTATTAAGCTCTTTTATTTTTGCACCAATACCGTTGCTTAGTATTTTAAGGTTCATCCTAGGCCACTACAATTTATTGTGTACAGCCGGCCCTAAGGCCAGGTTTGAATTTGCTTGTAAGGCTAGCAGCACCACGGGTGTGCTACAGTATTTATATTAATTATCCTTAATTCTTTATATTAAATATCTTAAACAATTAAATACTTTAACAGTTATTTTGATCTTAGTAATAACAGTAGGCAGCCAAGTTAGGTTTCACATTATCAGTCCTGGACAGAAAAACTGAACCTGCTGAACCTAAACTCCATACTTATTTTTGGCAGATTTATATTTATATATTGTGAAAGGGACTTCGAGTGCACAGTATTTTGAATACCAAGATATTTTACGAAACTGTTTCAGTACAACTTTATACTTATTCTACACGAGCAAAAACACACGAGTACACCAATAATCCAAATTTTCATTCCCGCAAACCCGACCGGCCTACCACTGTCTTTAAACACACCACACCCGACCCAATCCGACCAATAGGTACCCGCGGATGCTCGTTACCCGCTTCCAACTCTAGGTTATGGTATCAGCAGAGTTTTTCAAATTAGGCGATTAGACTACATATTTGCCTAAACTTTCAGCCCAATCCTAATTTGAATGAGATTCGGCACCAATTTAGCTAGTGTCTGTCTGTACTATATTTGCATAAATGAAAGTGTCAGTACCTAGTAACCTTCAATTAAAGTCACTGCATTTCCCATCTAAACATCTTTATTAGCAAAAACCAAAATACATTTAAGCAATAATCGCATGCCGTCCAATGCATGATCTCTGTGACCAATCGGTACGGTTTCTAAACTTGTCAAAATAAGTCTTGTTAAAAGGAATCATGAATACGTTTTTCCTGTAATGGTTAGTTGGTTCTGCCTTTTCTTTGCTTCTTCGAACTATAAATACCTCTAGATTTATTGTTAGTTAGATAGACAATATTGAGCTTTAGTTACCTGAACCAACTCTTCTTAGCCTGGCCCTAACCACAGTT
This sequence comes from Trissonchulus latispiculum, assembly GCA_030248195.1. Taxonomy (NCBI): domain Eukaryota; kingdom Metazoa; phylum Nematoda; class Enoplea; order Enoplida; family Ironidae; genus Trissonchulus; species Trissonchulus latispiculum. The sequence goes on from JASAND010012862.1 coordinate 32,840, forward strand.
TGTATGAAAAACCATTAAACTATTGACGATTGAAATGTAAAATGAAGGCAATACATACGACAGGACTTTATGTATAATCGAAAAATTAGATAACGTCTGGGTAACATGTACGTTAGCTTACAAAACAGTCCAATGATGTATAGTTTGCACTATTTTTATCAAAAAGGAAACAGTAATGCCCAAGGTATGTAAATAAATTTAAATGGTGCACATGTCCTAATAAACAATAAATATTTTTGGACGTTTATTTATTCACAAGAATAGATAAGAGAAAACGAAGCATGCAGGAACATGCCTTTCAATATTAACAAGAGTATGTCAGTGTCTGATAGGAAATGGAGACATTATTAGGAAGTGGTTCTGCATCAGATGTATCTGAAATTAAGTTTAGGGAATGTTGGGTGACCGGAACATAGTCACCGCTACTCTTTACAATACTCAAACAATTGGTTTTTTGTTTAATTGAATATTGAATGTTGGATATTTTTAAAAATAGTAAAATAGTTTCAGGATAATGAAGCTGATTTTGATGATATTTGTGCTCGTTTTGGGTGCAATCGGCACAGTTTGCGGCCTGAAGAAAGAGACCGGATTCGCCAGAAGAGACGTTAATATGATCAGACGAAACGCTGCTTATCGCGATCCAACCCATATTTATACAAAGAAAGGAAACAAGAAATGAGGAATAGAAAACCTAACATTAACATACTACTATTATCGTGAATTAAATCAGAAATAAATCAGAAGTCAAAATAACATTATTGACTCCATGATAATCCATGAGCTCAAGGAATGTATACTTTAAACCAGCTTAATGAATATTAGTAATACAAATTGCGTGTGCTAATTATATTCTTTATAATATTATTTCTTCGAACACTTTTGAACAAATTTTTATCAGCTGCAATAGAAAGTTTGCTCAAAAGTGAAGCTAGTCCCCGAAAAGCCGCTGTCCACTTGTCAAGGTCGAGCATGGGAAGAGGGGGTCTGGCCTTCTCGTTGGAGGGGTCTCACAGGGGGCAAACTGTAGCCTGGTACATCTTATGATTGGAGACCGTTTAAAACGCTTATTTCGTGAAATAATTATTTTCAAAAATGTTAAACATTCAATACTTAAAACTGCATATATACGAAAACTAACAAATTGCACCTATATTAGGTTTATTTATACATTTGTGTACAACTTGAGCTATTTTCATTCAGCCGTTGATGAATGACACGGTTTTGAAGATTTGAACTTGTTCCTGTTCCTGTTGTGTAGGTCCCAAGCCAAGCACTCTGGATTCTTCAGATTCTGCAATTGCTAGTTTTTAGTGCAAGTTTGGCTGAAACACTGACGAAAAAAATCAAGAAGAAATATTTTATGAGTTTGCATTGCTTGCAATGGCTATGAGAATTTGTATTTGGCTAAGAGAGATCAACTGGGTCTCTTGCGCTCCCCCCCCCCAGCCAGCCATAGCTTTTGATTTTTTGACCAATAATTTTAAAATTTGATCTGGGTGCATACTGGTGTAAAATGTGGACAAGCTAGGGAATTAAACCACTGAGCTCACGCACCAAATTTTACAAGGGAACTGTGCGCAATGAACGCTGGCCTGTGACTGCGGGTGGAGATCTTTAGTCCAGGCGGCTCTTATCCACCGACTTGCCTCGCCAAGGGGGACAGATAATTTTGGGGTACGCCAACGGGGCGCCAGACAAACTGGGGGACACGCACACAAACTTTAAGCTCAGTTAGGGACTAACTCCGGGCTACTCCCAGAGCGCTACCTAGCTAGTAACGAGATCAAACTAGTTAAAATTAATAAATAAAAATAAATAAGTAAGCAGAGAGACAACTGGCCGATTTAGTAGGAGGCTGACAGGGCAAAGACAACAATAAACAATACCTTCCGGGCTGCCCGGGGGGACAGGGAATACTGCGGGCTACCCGCAGAAATGAGCAGTAGCAAAGGTATAAAGGGGCTGACAGACAAAGGGGAGGGAACCAGCAATCAAAAGGGACAGGGGAGAGACTCAGCAAAAGCCGAGAGATTAGCTAGAAAAGTTAGACCCAGGGGGACGGGGACAACCCCGCAACTCAGGACAGGGAAGGGGGAGGGGAGAGTTAGTTGTTAAAAGAAAAAGAAATAGAAAGGGGTTAAGACTGAAAAAGGGGATTAAAAAGTGTGAGTTAGAGGTAATTTTCAAAGGAGAAACAAAAACAGACACTTACGCTTTTAGGTGTGGGATTGCAAAGGGTGGGGCCCCCAACTCTTAGGACCGACTCCACACGAACTTTAAAAACTCCCAACTGATGAAAAGATGACGTAAGCGTCAAAGGAACGGGAGGGTCTATCTTTGCTAAGCCAACAAGAATTGAAAATACATGCAATGTTAAGTTTACGCTCAGAAATAGGTAATTTTAGATAATTTTCAAAAGATGAGCATAAAGTTAGCACTGCACGATATTTAAAGGGGTTTTCACATATAAGACAATACAAAATCATTGGGCTTCCCAACAATTATAGCAATACAATATTTATGGGGAATTTGGGGGATTTTGGGGGAGTTTTAGGAAAAACAGCGATAATGGAAATTGGGAAGGGACTTGGAAAGGGGGTGATAGCGGGGACGCTATTACCCACATTACACTGGAGGCTTATGAATTCAAAAATTCAAAAATTTTAAAATTTTAAAAAATTTTAAACAATTTTAAGTTTTTGTTTGGTAAGGGGTAAGATTTTTTAATTTTTTGAATTTTTGAATATAATTTTATATTTTGGGCCGGATCTTCACTAAAACCAGGCCCGTATTTATAATTTTATATTTTGGGCCGGATTTTCACTGAAACCCGGCCCGAATTTATAATTTTATATTTTGGGCCGGACTTTCACTAAAACCCGGCCCGATTAACATTTTTAACTTTTGAGCCGAAGTTTCACTAAAACCCGGCCCGAATTTATAATTTTATATTTTGGGCCGGACTTTCACTAAAACCCGGCCCGATTAACATTTTTAACTTTTGGGCCGAATTTTCACTAAAACCCGGCCCGAATTTATAATTTTATATTTGGGCCTTATTTTCACTATTATTTTCATTTCATTTTCATTTTCATTTTCGCTTCTCGATCTACCCATTACTTTTCTTTGATCTGCTCTAGATTTTTTCCAAAATTTAATTTTAAAGTGGTGTGCCGGAAGGTAGCGCTGCACACCAATTTTTGAGTCATGTGATAGTATTCTGCTAAGAAGTTTGCAAATTTATTCGTATTCATGGTCCTCTCCTCAAAAACAATCCAAATTCGTTCTATTGCAAAAAACGTCTTGTAACGGTTAAGGTGCCTTCATAGTCGCGAACGCAGGCATACGCGCGTCGACGCGCGTCTACGCGCTTCTACAAACGTCAATATCATTTTGCGCGCATCTACGCGCGTCGACGTGCGTCGATGCGCGTAAACTGGCATACTACAAATGGGCGCGTTGACGCGCGTCGACGCACGTCTACGCGTCGACGCGCGTCGACGCTTCCAGTGGTAGCGTAGCACCAGGGCGTGATGTCACGTTTGGAGGCGTCGACGCGCGTCTACGCGCGTCGACGTGCGTCAACGCGCGTCGACGCGCGTCGACGCCTCCAAATGTAACATGGCGTGTAGCGCGTTGACGCGCGTCTACGCGCGTAGACGCGCGCCTAGAGGCGACAGGGACTATGAAATCACCATTAGTCTGCTTCCCGTCCGCTGACCGAAACAAAGCATATGCTAGTACAAGTAAAAACCAATTTTCCAGCGTCAACTGCTTTATAATTTACGCAAAGCTGCTAACAACTAGACGTGTTAGCAGATTCTTACAAAATAATTATCAAAAAATTAGACTTAATTTTTGAATTTTTACACAGATAAGATTTCAGGTACACTACGTCCCGTCCGCTCACCCAGAATGGACAGGTGTCTGTGTAAAAAATCCCAAAGTCATTCAAACTTTTTTCAAATGCAGTATTTGATGTAGGATAAACAATGTCATTGTAAAAATCAAAAAATTAAAAATTTAAGCTAAATTTATTCTCAAGTTTTTATTCTAACATTTTGCACATTTTGCTTAAGGTGCTGGTTTCGCTTTTTGTAAATTCGAAACTACAAGCTTCAATTCTTCGTGAAAGTGGATGAAACTTTCCAAATACATTATTTTCGTGCTCTTTAACATTCTGGGATCTTTCCCGGATTTTTAGGTGTAAAGATAAGAAAGTTTTGGTTTTTGCCCTTATTTTCTCAGTACATGGTCTCTACACCGGATTGGTTGTTATGGCTGGAAAGAGGGTGCCAAAAGGAACATTTTTGCTTTTTATCAATCCTTTTTGACTACCTCGAATAGTTAAGACAGTATAAGCTCAAAAAATACTTTTACAATATCAAAAATGGCCATTTTCAAAGAAATCAGTTTTTTCAAAATTACTGCCAAATCTTACATACAATTTCGTCTTATTTATACTCAATCGATACATCCTCCAATTGCGCATTTTATCAATTTACCTATTCGGTGGAGTTCGTTGCTTTAAGCTAGAAGAATTCGTCGAAAAACCATTTTGGCAAAATTGCGATTATTTTGTTTTGAACATCGATTTCTCAAAAACTACCCAAGGGGGTTCGCGTGATTTTTGGCTGGATGAAAATTCGCCTTATTGCTGAGGGACATTTTTCTTGGTTGAGCTAAAAACCTCATCTCCAGTGTGTGAGAAAACTGAATAGAAAGTTGCGAAATTTCGTGTCATCGTGCATTTGCCGGATTTTCTGGAGTACTGAGACTTGTTGAGCCAAATCCAAAAAAATGTCCCTCGGCCCACATGTCCTTCATATCATGGCACAAGAAGAATTTTTGGCCAATTCTACAGTTTTCAGAAATCGATGTTCAAAAATTTTTTGGTCCCTATTCAGTCTGTCAGATGTAAGCATGTCGGAAATTTTTTTGCTATTTTCTTGCCAATTTTGCTAGTTTCGTACGCCCATGTTAATGTACAGATTATAAGCTTTAAAACGATGTATAAGCTCTTTCCAACTCCAAAAATTGCGAAAGTTATAGGGTTTTGAAAATCACCACAGAAGCACTGCACGAAAGGATACCAGCACCTTAAGGTGGTGATTCCTTTTGGTCACATAAAGTTTTCGCCATTATTTACGGGTATATTTGGGCAGAACACATCTGTTAGGTAGCAGCAATCCAGCTTGAATGGTGAATGCTCCACAATCTTTGGAAAAATTGGTCGTGTTTTTGCAAACCCTGAAGCCTACGGGATAAATGTTGGAAGACGACAATGCGTCGGATAATTTTCCCCTATGAGACCTTCAGATCGACGCCCTTAGTTTGATTTTACGGCTTGCATAAGTTCAAGAAATAATGGATTATTTGATTTCTGCAAAAACGACAAACTTTCGACCCCAGAACAAGATAATCGGCTGTATCTCACGGCAGAGAAAAGCTAGAACGTTGCTTTAAAAAGCAAAAATATGAAGCTCAACGTGATCTTTCGAATGAATATAGTCTTAAGGTGCTAGTACCACTACCGGGATTTTCTACGTAATTTTTTCATGGATGAAGCAATCTTGACAAAACATTGGGTAAAGCAACTTTGGTTGGCAAGCTATGTTGGCATAAAGTATTTGTGTCAGAGAGTGCATAATTGGCTAGCTACCGTCCTGGCTTCGCGCATGCGCAAATAATCAAAATTTTATTTAAGCCTTATATATTGCATTTGAATCCATCATATGAAAGAGCACAAAAAGCGCTTTAAAATGATGTGCATATCTCTTCTGTACGTGGTTTCTAACAAAAGATACCTACAGATGATTTTACATATGGCTGAATTACGTTGACGGTTTGCACAAGCAATGTAATGTAAGATCATTATATACAAAAATTAAGTCTATTGGGTTTTAGAGGTTGTCATTGTGTTACGTATGTGTATTGTTTAACAAAAACATTATGCAGCCGATTGAAAGCATAGCGAATTCCTAAAACCAAAGCAAACAATGAAATGTTGCGCATTCTTTGTTTTTGATTTTCTCGTAACTGCTTCAACCAAAATTGACCAAATTTTCCAGATATGTTTTATGTCTCCGTACGCTCACGCCGTTTTCTTTGTTTTTGGAAAAACGCAGTAGTAACCAAAATATGAATTTAAAATATTTCAAAATAAGCTAAAAAATCGAAAATGCACTTTTACGAAAAACTAAAAAAAACGGCCTGAGCGTATGAATTAATAAAGCTTGTATAGGAAATTTAAACCAAATTCATAAAGGAATGAAGGAGATATTTAAATTCAAAACTTTTAATACATTTCCTCTTGTGTAGACAATAAGCCAGTACCCACAACATTGCAGGCAAGCGCATTTGATGCAAAATATGATAAAGAACAAATGTGCCAAATTTGAATCCGATTGATTAAGTTTTTAGTTCACTGTATCTGTTCAAAGTCGACCCCGGTAGTGGTACTAGTACCTTAATTGTGGTGATTCCTTTTGGGCACATATTGTTGGTTGACGGCGCAAACCAAGATGAAATTTTATGAAACTTTCCTAAATAGGTTCATTTGGTGTTCTAACACCCTTCGCGCAATCCCGTTTCAAAATTTCGAGATTTCCGTTCAGGACGGTTTTTGCCCATTTTTTACAGTTGAGCAACAGCTGCATAGTTATGCCTATATGCATTCGAAAGATCTCGTTAAGCTCTACATTTTTGCTTTGGGAAGCATCTTTCTAGCTTTTCGCAATCGAGAGATATAGGAGATTTTCTTATTTTGGCGGTGAAAACTTGTCATTTTCGCAAAAATCAAATAATCCAAGATTTCTTGAGCTATGCAGCCGTAAAATTAAAGTAAGGGTGGCGATTTGAAGGTCTCGTCGAGGCCGATCGTCCGTGGCATGATAATCTTCCAACTGCTATCCCATGAGCTGCTATCATAAAAAATGTAGTTTTTGCAAAAACATGACCAAATTTTTTCCAGCGATTGTGGAGCATTTACTATGCAAGCTGGAGGGCTGCTACTAACTAGATGTGTTCTGCACAAATATACCCACGAACGACTTCTTAGTTGTCCCGATTGCTGCTTTCTAGCTAAAGCGATCGCTTGCCAAATTTGGAAAAGGTAGGCAAAATCCAGTTTACGCACACATTTTAGCTAATTTTTCTCTGTAACGAACGAGCGATTTCACAATAAATAAAAAATCGTACCCAGCTATTTGATAGTGGAATCTAATGATGTAGCCGATGTCTCGCGAAAAAATTTACTTGCGTCTGCAAAAAAATCTGAAAAATTATACTTATTCGAAAATGCAGTAAAATAAGT
>JASAND010012863.1:0-16692 GCA_030248195.1 Trissonchulus latispiculum
TGATTCCTTACAGCTTCCGGTCCATAGCCAAATGTTTATAGACATACTAATCATAAAGGCTAGACTTAGTGTGATGATGAAAACGCATTGAAGGATATCCTTGGTTGGGCTCATTTTGTAAGTCTCAGTCATTATGTTGTTTAAATTACCAGTTTTGATGACGTCATCATATTTTCATTTACTTACCCTCCCCTGGGACCCAAAACCGACGCCAAATTATTACTCCCCCCATTTTTACAAACCATTTTTGAGGCTTGCCATCTGCCGTCCCCAGGGACCGTTTCACAAACTTTTTTGTACGCTTGCCATCTGTCATCCCCAGGGACCCAAAACCGAAGCCCCATAATTATCCCCTTGGGACCATTTTGCCAAATTTTTTCCACGCTTGCCAGATGTTCTCCCTTGGGACTTTTCCAAAATTTCAAACCCGCTTACCATCTGTCGTCCCTTGGGAGACCTGTCACTTTTGATTGATTACCCACCCTGTCGGCGCCTTTGATCTTTACCGCACCTGTCAAATTTGATTGATGACCTGTCACTTTTGATTGATTACCCTCGTTGTCGGCACCTTTGATCTTTGTCCCCTGGGAATTAACAAAAACCTATATAAGGGCGCAAAAATCGGGTACCTCGTCAGTTGGACTCTGTCAGTCGTCGCGAGCGGTCGGTTCTCTCTCTCTCTCTGCGATCTTGGCTATTCATATAAACAGTTTTGAAATAAATACATATAAACGACAAGTACATATAAACGGTGAAGTTAATAAAAGCAACGATTAAAGTACATATAAACGCAAAGTTATTAGAAGGACATATAAACGGTAAAGTTCATATAAACGCTTGCTAAATTTGATTCTTTCTATTTCGAAAATGTCTTCTGTTTCTCAGTTGAACGCCGCTATCGAAAGTGGAATTTGGAAAGATGATCCCCAGATGACCAAGGCCCTGCGCGACAAAGCCATCTTGCTCATTAAAACAGAGTGGGATGGTAAAGAGGTAATTGGTTCAGATGAATTCTGGACCTATGCCCAGACCCTCTCCCAGACCACAGGCCCATCTACTACCACAAACCACACCTGTCCCACCTGCAATGACTCTTTCCCCACCTTGGCCGAGCTCAAAAAACACAAGGCAACCCATTCTAACAACCTTATTTTTTCTTGCCCACTTTGTCCAAAGACCTTTACCAGGAAATATAACTTGGAAAGGCACATATATAAGTTCCATCCGAACGGCGGCCCCTCCTATGAATGCCGAAAATGCGGCTTTAAATATAAAACTTATAAAGGTTATCAAGGCCATCTTAGGACTCATCGGGAAGCCCCCAAAATTCAGGACCCCAGGACCCTTAGGCAAACCCACTTCTCCAATCTCCCTACTGAGGACGCCCCCAAACTGACCAGAAGTATAGTTAAGGACTTCCCTGAGGACTTAGCCCAAGTTTACAGAGAAAACTGGAGTCGGATTAGGACTCGCTACTTTGTTTCTTCCGGAATCCAAAATAGATATAACTTTCGGCTCGAGGACCCGTCTAAGATTAAGGACCTAGTTAAAATTATTTTCAAACTTCAGAGATGGCAGTTCAAATTCAATCTTTCTTTTGGATTTGTTCTCAGGAACATTGAAGACGGGGAGCTTAGGTATTACTACCCATCGGGAAATAGCCGGTATTTTGATGAGCCCATACACATTTCGAATGAGGGGGATCTAGGAAAAATTTTCTATGAGCTAGACAGAGGGGATATTCTTGAGTGGGTTAGGCAACAGCGCCCAAACACTAAATGGACTGTCCTGGAAATTACAAATGTTTGCTTTTACATTAATAAACTTATCTCCTATGCCGTGGGTGAGGCTAGGTATCTACCCGATTACGTGAAAAATAACCGAGGTATCAATACACTGGTAACTAATCAAAATTCAGGGAGACCCTACCACGACGAGAAGTGCTTGTTCAGGTGCTTAGCGCTGGCATCGGGATCAAAGCTTCATGCGTTGGAGGAAAAGACTAATGAGCTAATTGATCAATGGGTTCAACATGGGGAAGAGTTTAATGGAGTGACTTTAGAAGATTTGGATGAGATTGAGGAAAAATTTGACATTGCTATTACAGTTTATGAGTTAGGGCCTACAGCTGAGGAAGCCGATGAGGAGCCTGAAGATCTCAATGAACTTTTAATTAGAAACCACGAACGGGATCAGGAAATTACAGATCTTGCAGCAAAACTTATCCGGCGGCCTTTGGGTAAACATTCTAGGAAAATGGCCATTAATATTTACGAAAACCACTTCTCCTTTATTAAAAATGTAAACAAGTTCACCCATACTTGGAAGTGCTCAAACTGTGACAAACTGTTCCACCATCACGGCAAATTTATGAAACATTCTAAAAGTTGCGAGAAAGGAATCAAGCATCTATTTCCTGGGGGAGGAGTCGGACCTACTAAAACAATCTTACAAAAAATCAGTGAGCTAGGAATTCCGGTGCCTGAATGGTACTACCCCTTTAGAATGTCCTACGATTTCGAATGTATGTTCAAACCAACTGATAAGAAAAGCGGGCCAAAATTGATATACGAAAAGGAACTAATTCCCGCCTCTGTTTCTATTGCATCCAATGTTCCGGGTTATGAAACTCCAAAGTGCCTAATAACTACTGGGGATCCTTACGAATTGGTGGTCCGAATGAAGGACTATATGGAAGAGATAGCCGATAGGGCTTATGAACTTCTTAGGGAAATTTATGAGCCCACCCTTTCTGGTCTAGCTGAGCATGAAAAACTTCTAGCCGACTTCGAAGAATGGCTAAAGGAAGTTCCAACTCTAGGATTCAACTCTGGAAAATTTGATATGAACCTTATAAAGTCTTGTCTAATCAAAAATTTACTCCTTAATGGCCAAGAGACTAAGCATGTAGTCAAAAAGAACAACAACTATATGGCTCTTTCTACCCCAAAATTGTACTTTCTAGATATTACAAATTACCTTGCCGCTGGGACCTCCTACAAAAAGTGGCTAAAGGGATTCAAAATTGAGGATCAAAAAGGCGCTTTCCCCTACGAAGCTTTTACTTCCCTTGAATTCCTAGATCAGGGATTCCCCCACCGTGACTTGTACTACTCAACCCTTAAACAAAAAGAAATTTCAGATGACGACTTTATAGCCGTTGTAGCAGCATGGAGAAAATACAAATTTAAAATAATACGAGAACAACTGATCTTGTACAATAATTTGGATGTAGGGCCCTTCCTTCAAGCTACCGAAAAGATGGTAGAATTTTGGAAAACTATGGGGATTGACATGTTTAAAAGTGGGGCAATTTCTCTACCTGGTCTGGCTTACAAACATATGATGAATAAAATTCCAAAACATACGATCGTTCCCCTTGTTAATAAGTTTACAAAACATTGGCATAAATTAATTAAGGACAATATAGTTGGAGGGCCTAGTTTGGTGTTCCACAGATATCATGAAGCCGGGGTTACCGAAATTACAAATGGGTTCAAAGTTGCACAAATTTTTGGGTTCGATGCAAATGCCTTATATCTCTGGTGCACAATGCAGGAAATGCCCACTGGTCTGTACGCCGAATGGAAACCCACAGAAGATGGGAAATTCAAGAGATGGCTACAACGGGGCAGAAAAGAAGCAATGTGGCTGGAGTACATGGCTAAGGCAATGGGAGTAAGAGTTGAGCATGCTTACAATGGTGGACAAAAAAGAATAGGGAAATCAAAAGTAGATGGGTGGATTTCGGAAAAGAACTTAGTTTTACAATTTCATGGGTGCTATTTCCACAGACACGGTTGTGAGTTGGATAGGAATCAGGACCCTGAGGATAGAACTAAAAGAAGGGAAAGAACGGAAAGGGTTACTCAGGCAATTAAGGATGGGGGTTTCGATTTGATTGAAAAATGGGAGTGTGAATTTGATAAAGATTTAAAAGATTCCCCGGACATGCAAGAGTTTATGGAGGAACACTTCAATCTCCCTAAGAAAAGATCAGTCCTAACTTTTGCACAGCTAGTTACCCAAATTCAAGCCAATAGACTCTTCGGACTAGTTGAGGTGGATATAGAAGTTCCTGCGGATAAGAAAGAACATTTTGCGGAGATGACCCCTATTTTCAAAAATGTAGAAATTACTAAGGAAGACATTGGGGATCACATGAAAACTTTTTGCGAATTAAATGAGTTAATGGCACAACCTAGAAGAGGTCTAATTGGAAGTTACTTTGGAAAGAAAATTGTCCTGGCAACTCCTCTGATTAAGTGGTATCTAAAACATGGTCTCAAAATTACAAAGATTTACCAGGCTATTGAGTTCAAACCTAAGGCCTGTTTCAAAGAATTGGGAGATGAAGTTACTTACCACCGATCAGCAGCCGATTCCGATCCAGATTTAGCACTCAAAGGGGAAACGTTTAAACTTTTGGGAAATTCTTACTATGGCCGAACTATTACAAATCTAGAAAAACACCAGGATGTAAAATATTGTCAAAGATCAGGGGCTAGTAGGGAAGTGAACGGGTGGAGATTCAGGAGATTAGATGATCTAGGAAATGGGGTCTAAGAGGTTCAGTCTGCAAAGGCAAAAATTGTTTACCGACTTCCGGAATTAGTTGGGTTCTTCGTCTACCAATACGCCAAACTTAGGATGCTCCAATTTTACTATGACTGCCTTAAACCAAATTTGTGGCCCGAAACTTTCCAATTGTGTCAAATGGACACGGACTCCCTCTATTTCGCCTGCTCTTCCAAAAATTTAAGTGATTGTGTTCCAGTAGTAAATGAAAGTAGGTGGCAAAAGGCACTCAAGGATTTCTTTGTCTTAGATCCCTCTCAAAAACGTATCCCTGGGTTATTTAAAGAAGAATGGACCGGAGATGGGATTATAGCACTTTGTAGTAAAACTTACCTAGCTTGGGGAAAGACGAATAAGGTCTCCCATAAAGGGGTGAGCAAAGCCCTAAATAGCTACACTCCTGAAGATTTTAAAGAAGTTTTAGAAACAGGAAATACAAAATCTGGGGAAAATCGAGGGTTCCTACATCCAGACAATAAAACATATAAGTATCGTCAAACTAAGGACGCCCTTGGCTATGTCTACCCCAAAAGGAAAGTGCTAGCAGACGGGGTGAGTACTGCCCCTTTGGATATATAATTGTATTATCCCAACAGCCCTCTTCAGGGCTAACTGTATATAGTGTACATATTGTATATAGAAGTGTTGTATATTGTACTTAGAAAATAGAATACTTAGAAACAGGAAATACAAAATCTGGGGAAAATCGAGGGTTCCTACATCCAGATAATAAAACATATCAGTATCAACAAACTAAAGATGCCCCAGGTTACGTCTACCCCAAAAGAAAAGTGCTAGCAGACGGGGTGAGTACTGCCCCTTTGGATATATAAATTTGCTTTATCCCAACAGCCCTCTTCAGGGCTAAGTGTATACAGTTGTATATAAATGTTGTATATATAGAAAATAAAAAAAGAAGAAAACAGAAAAATGCAAAAACATTAGACTAGGACCGGGCTTAGGTTGTACATATTATAGGTTAGGTAAGTTAGGTAGGTAGGTACATAGGAATTTGGTAGGTAGATAGTCCGGTAATGGGCCGACGCCGGGTCCCAAGCCCCGGGGGAAGAACACAGAGGGACGGCAAGGAGAAGATAGAAAACAAAGCACGAGGGAGAACAGATGGGGTTAACAAAACTTTTCAAACTCAAACCTTAAGGGACTTTAAATTTCAAGGTCATGGACTCCCGGAGTCAGGCATAAAATGGCCCTACTATACTACTGGCGCACTGAAGTGTCATTTGACATGGCGACGCCGAGTTTTGGCTATCCAGAATCGTTTCATCCCGAAGATGAGCCTTGGGATGTGTACAAAGAAAGATTAGAAAACTCAGAAAAAATGGGATCTTTTACCGGAAGGTCTGGCAAAGAGTTTAAGCGACACGGAATGAAAAGTCACAATATTCAAGAAAGTGACGGTGATTTGAGCGATTCCGATAATCAAGAAGCAAAAAGTCTGTACTTTATCAATTCTGTATCAGCGAACCGACCAATTTCCGTGCCCCTTACCATTGCTGGTACACCCGTCGCTCTTGAACTAGATACAGGAGCAGGTGTGACTATCGTTACAGAACAATGTTGGAAATCTAATTTTTGTAATTTCTTACAATTGAATAAAGTCGTCGGCCCGCATAAAGACATGTATCCGCCAACGCTATTATGACACATGAAGACAAACCGAACCATAAAGAGGGGAAGAAAGTGCCGAACAAAAAGCTTAAAATATAAAAGTATTTAGTTTCGTTCCTCTGCTTCGTATACATAGTTTTATGAAGTATAGTTCGGAGGTTGTGCGTACTTAACAATGAGTATACAATTAGTTGTTATTTTTGCTTAAATCAAGAAAGGGCTTAAAAAATTTTTCTTTCGGAATAATTTACAAATACAGCTTTGGATAGAAGAATGGGAGGGAGTTTTCTCAGGACTTGGCGACAGCTTCTATGGAGAAACCGTATGATCTTTATGAAATACCCGGAATATCAAGGATCAAGCAGCCGAAGTAATCAAGACACATGGTATTCCGCTTTTACAAATGGGTATGGGATAAATTGCATATCATGGACGAAGGATTAATGCTTCTGCAAGGAGAACAGATAAGTCAGGAGGTTCAAACAAGGAGAACAGATAAGTCAGGAGGTTCCTTTGAATTACATATGCTGAGATATACCAATTTAATGAATGTGTAATTCACATGTATAGCTTTAAACTGCGCAATTTGCTCTGAGACGGCCAACAAGGTATATAAATAGTAAATTAAGAACTTCTTCATATACGCAATAGCAAACTAATATGCATTGTTTTCCCAATTTTTACTTGAATGTAAAACTTCTTAAAAGTTTATTTGGAATTTAAGTTCAATTTAATCAAAGAAGTGGACTTTCATTCTTTCCTATCTTGAGACTCGGCCCAAACCCTTCGTTCCTTGCTTCTGCAGCCAATTTTTTTGACCCCAGGCTTTCCGAGTAGCCCTAGTAGGTTTCAGCCATCTTAGTCACTCGAGGTATGCGGGGGGCAAACTTTGTTGCTAACAGTCAACGTCGTTTGCCTTGGGTGTGACTGCGGCCACGTGCCAATAACCGTACACCGACTTGGCTTGGGGATCACGTTTTCTATCCGTGGTCTTCGCTTCTCCGCTTTCTTGTCCACTTTCAAAGGACTGCGGAGAGCATCACCGTATAGGCCTCATGTAGTGCCTTGATGGTGGATAAGTACGTAGCAAAAAAAATCAAAAAATCGAAACTGCGGGGGAAAAGAAGGGAAGTTTGCGACTGGTTGAGTACACATTTATGTACGTACCTACACATCATGGTGAATAAATGCTAAAATGACAGAAACCAAGTTCATATACTCGGTGACTAGTTTCACGTATCTTTCCCATGCAAAGGGAAATCATGTCAGAAAAGTTTATACTGTGCGCACGGCTAGCTATCGGTATACATTTCTAACTTACTTTTCTGGCGTTAATACAGTGCGTCTGTTTTTAACCACAGATTTCCTAAAAATGCCACACAAAATTTTCGACCCCCTTTGCCCCCCACGAATTTTTGACTTACCCTCTCCCAACATGCGGCTACCCCTACCCAACCCCGGACCTTTTGGGAGTTAAAAAGTTTACTAAAGTTTGCCCAAAAATGGTAATTTTTTAAAATTTTTCTGAATTTTAACTTAAAATCGCTTAACATCCGTGTAAAATGCCTAAAACTATCAAAACGAGCCTTGTTTCGACAAAAAAACGCGTTAAAATACAGAAAATTTTGCATTTATGTCATTTTTTGGATTTTCGGAGGTCCCAATTTGGTGGTGGGGGGGGGGGTTCGGGGGGGTCTACCTTCACATTTCGGCCACCAATTTTCCAGAGCTTACCCCTTACCCCGAGCGGGCCGACGACCAAATTTCACGGGCCGGGCCGCGGGCCGAAGCTCACGGGCAAGGCCGGGCCACCGGCCCAATATCCGTCCCGCTCCCACTGTTTGGGAGATTTTAGTAAAGAAAAATAACTCAAATATCTAGGTTGAAAGATTTTTGTGCTTCTTGATTATGTTTCGTATACATTGGCATTGCTTTTCAGGAAATAGTTTCAGCATTTTCATTTCCTAAATGTTACTTTCTATTCTGATTAAATTAAATAGTCGATTAAATTGCTGAATAAAAATGCTGGATATCCTTCAAATTTTAATGTCCATATAATCAGTACGCTTATGCTCATTTCTTGATTCTTGAAAAGGTGCTCCAAATTCCAAATGTTTCAGATCATTTCAGATGTTTTCCAGCACAACCCTGTTGTACAAAACATTCGGAACAAGCACATCAAACTGTTAAAATTGGGAAACAGCAATATAAACTGTTAATTGCAAAAGTTGGTGCTCAAAATTAATGTCATATCGCTCAATTCATTGACGCAATTTTTGTGATTACAACAAAGAAACTTAAAACTGAATTTCAGTAATAGAAAAATTTGAAATATTTTGTTAGTTTGCACTTTCTGAAAATATGAAAAATTTCGCGGGCCGAGCTCGCCGAAACCTTTCACGGGCCGGGCCGGGCAGCAAAATTTCGGCCCGTGCATGTCTCTGACCGGAACGTTTAGGATTTTAGTGCTCGGCGAGTAAGAGAGTGCCAAGACAGTTCCAAAATATAATTTGTGCAGCTAATGATTTGCCATTTTGGAGCATCGTTCGTGACTGTTCACTTAATTCGATCAATAATGACTCTTTGGTACATTGCTCAGATTGCGGACTCGAAGAAAAATTAAAAGTGGAGTAAGAGTAAATTTGAGGAAATGTTGCAAAACATAGAATTAAATATTTGGCAATAAGTCGTTAACGATTAGGAATAATCGGCAAGAATCTTTCGTATTATAAGTCAATCAAATTTCCCGACTATGTTTAAGAAAAGCGTTAACAACTATGAATAATCGAAAAATGTTTGCCAATTATAAGTAGTCGGTCAACTTTACATATTCGGCACAACATATACAGGGTTTCCGCGCATGCTCAATGTTTTTGCTTTCTCATGAAATCTGCCTCCACTTTGTAAGCAGTTACTTGTTATACAATATACTGCCTGAACCTTAGTGGTGAAACTCCTGTTTTGAATCACGTTTTAATAAAAAGCGTGACTTTCATTTAATTTAATCGCAGTCGTATGTTCTCTTAATTCATAAATATATTCTTGATTAGAATGTGAATGCATTTAACAAGTGATGATTACAATTAAACATGTGATTACAACTGCGTTCTGTGTTCTTATCCACGATTATACGCTCTGCGTTGTCTAAATTTCGGGATTTTACTTAATATTTCTGCTCCTCCCCCCTGTCGATAAATGTGAAGAAATGTTGCAGAATATAGAATTAATCTTGAAATAGGATTAGGTTAATGATGAGTACGCATTGTATTACAGAAATGAGCGTACCCTGTTTCGACTGTACTCTTGCATATGCAGGCTTCCATGCATGTTCGAAATTTTTTGTTCTCATCAGGGCCCCATTTCACTAACATTCTTATAAAGTCGCTTATTATTAGGCTATAAGCGAAAATTAATATGCGACTTGTGAGCACTTGACAAGGTCTAGTAAAGTGTCTCAAAACTTTTATATGTCGCTTATAACTTTTGCACTTATAAGCGCTCATAAGCAGTTATAACTGTGTTGTTACAAGCACTTCTACCGAATTATACATAAAGAGTTTATTTGCTGTATTTTGGCTGTAAACGTCTCTACAATACATATATGAAATGTACATCTTCCGCGTGGACGCAAAGGAGCCAATGTTTGACAGACTTCCTCCTCCCATTTCTGCAGTGTAAAGAAGGAAAAACGAAATTAAACACTATAACAGCACAATGTTTGACAGACTTCCTCCTCCCATTTCTGCAGTGTAAAGAAGGAAAAACGAAATTAAACACTATAACAGCACAATAAAATATTTTCAATAACTTGACTTCTTAATATTCTCCTCCGTAATATTAAATTAGATGCTTGAAACGGCTTTTGCGATCGGCCAATGACTTACTTTATTTTCGGCATACAGGAACAGCTTTTTCTAAATATTAAGCTATAGCAGTGAAAAATACTAAAGATTTGTTGTTATAAGCGTTTTATAAGTAGTCCTTTTTGCTTATAAAACTTATGAGAATTCTTAATTTACAAGGCCTTCGTGAAACGCTAAATTATATAAGCTTGTAAAATTGACCAATTTTAGCCTTATAAGCGCTTCCTGGACGGGGCCCAGATCTGTTCCCCACTTTTAGTAGTTTAGTACTTAAAATCAGTTAGGCCAATCTCCATTAGGCATTCAAACATGACGAAGGCACAAGTTTCACGCTTTCAGGAAAAACGCATTGTTTGAGTCAAACCCAAAACCTTTTGAGCCATGATACTTGGATGGAGTACTTTATGATCCACCCCTTACTTTCCGAAATCCAATTTTAAAGTGGTGTGCGGGAAGGTAGCGCTACTCACCAATTTTGAGTCACGGTAAAATATTCTGCAGAAAGTTTGCAAATTTATTCGTTTTCATGATCCACTCATCACAAACACTCCAAATTCCTTCTAATTGCAAGAAATTTTAAAAATGAAAATTAAACAATTGACCTGAATTCTACTCAATCTGTAATGGCTAGTCTGCTTCCCGTCCGCTCATCAAAGCTATGCAAATTTTAATACAAGTAAAGACCAATTTTCTAGCGTCAACTATATTATAATTTACGCAAAATTACTAACAAATAGTCATGTTAGAAGACTCTTACAAAACATTTATCAAAAATTCTACTTAATTTTTGAATTTTTAAACATATAACATGTGATCACAGTGAACAAGTACTATCAAAAGTGTAAAAGTATAATACATGGAGTATGACACATTGAATACACCTTTAATACACCTTGAATAAATATAATAAAAATATTGAAATGAGGTTAAGGTAATGAGATGCATTGTATATTGCAGGATTCCGTTCACTGTTTTGGGTTTAAGCCGAACCATGTGCTCCATGCCATGAGAGCAACCAGTGCAGGAAGGAATGCGACTACAAGACTCCAAGAATTTCGATGCAAGAGGTCCCCGGCTTTGCCGCGGAGACTTAATCAAGTAAAAGCAACAGCTTTGACAGATGGAGTCAGTGTGGCATCTCACGGCAGGATGCAATCATTTTATCAGATAGAGATGCAGATAAGTGAAACATCTGCCTTCCACACTACAGTGG
The DNA here is from genome assembly GCA_030248195.1 of Trissonchulus latispiculum. Taxonomy (NCBI): domain Eukaryota; kingdom Metazoa; phylum Nematoda; class Enoplea; order Enoplida; family Ironidae; genus Trissonchulus; species Trissonchulus latispiculum. The sequence goes on from JASAND010012863.1 coordinate 11,284, forward strand.
CTTTACTCATGGACTACTCTTCCACACTTGTCCATGTGCGGGCTCAAGAGTCGTCGTGAGCGATGGCATGAAAATCCTGCGGATCTGGAGAATATCCAACCCAAATCCTCTGAGACGGCGTCCACATAATGGACGGCCGAAAAAAGATGACAAAAGTGATGACAAAATTCGATGTTCATATGGCAGAAGCTGGCCGTACTCAGTGATCAAGCACAACTGTCATACATTCGTAAATTTCATCCTGTTTAATCACCTACACAGCGAACAAGTAAGACGTAAGACCAAGGGTGCAACAGTATGACAAACTTCACACTTTTTGCAGCAAATTCTGCTTGCCCTCGTAATGCTTGATTTGACCTGTTTATTTTCAGTTTTAATTTCAGGTCCAGTTTCAGGTGCTGAAACTAAAATATTTGAGTAAACTATGTGTTGATGGTTTGACAGTTTGATACTAATTTAGACAGAAACTGGCCGTGCTCAGCGATCCACCATAACTGTCAGGCATTTGTAAATTGTATCTTTTTCAATCTGCTGCACACGGGAACAGTAAGATCCAAGGTGCAAAAGTATAATACATAAAAATATGACAGCTTTTCAGCACAGCTTTTGCAAAAAACTCTGCCTGCCCTCGTGATGTTTCAGGCAATCTGTTTATTTTCAGTTTCAATTTCAAGGTTCAGTTTAAGGTCTGCCTAAGTGGCGACCTTGTGCTTCGATTTCGGGCGAATAGCTGCTCAGTTCTCAGCTTCAGACGCTGAGACTAAAATATATACTGGCAGAAAGAGTGCGTAATAACTAAGAGTGTGGCCAGCGTCAAGATTTTAGTTATTAGGCTTGCTACATCATCTGCTCAATAACGGCTGACTCCTCCCCCCACACTTCAAAGAAATTTGTGTACTAGACTTGAGTGTATTTTGCTTCGGTAGCAGCTGAAAAATTAATATATTAATACAATTATAATACAAATACATATGTTAGTAGATGCCGGCAAGACAAAGAGCTAGCAAGGACGTCAAGGAGAAATCCATAATCCGACGACTTCAAAGAAATAAGAAAAAAAGAAACCGCCGCTACGTTACTAACTATTGTGGGAAAAGGCTTCAGAACTTATCCCACAAAAACCAAAAACAAAGATTTGAAGCCATCCGGAGTGACGTAACACCACTACTAAATTCCGAAAATGCGGAAATTACCAGTATCAAAGAGCAACCGAACGATAGCATCCAACTGCAAATTCAATTCCACCAGCCTCTACAGGTTGAAGAAGTCATCGATACATCAAAGCACATGTTCGGCGCTGATATCGAGATCACCGAGGTGCTTCGAAACAGCCTGACATTCGTTAAGCTTGTATTTGGCATAGGGTCTGTTCTATGCCTGTTCTATGGGTTATGGCACGCCAGTATGCCTCGCTGAGGGCATTGAAGTCTCGTACACATAGGATGACAAAAGAGACTACGGCATGGCAAACACGTAAACTTAAACCCTCTACCAGTATGTATTTATTACTGCGTAAATTGCAATGACAAGCCAAGCAACCAGCTAGAAAAGGCATTTGAACAATTTGGTCAAACTCATTCCGACTGTTATTTACTACAAACTTTAACTTTCTCACACTGATTTTTAGAGACTTGGTGTAAGAAGATAAAATGCTCATTACATCAATGGCTTCAATTTGATATAAAATATGGTTACATTTGGAAAAGTTGAAAATTTGTTATTTTAAACTATAGCTCTGCGTCATCGCACGACGCACAGGAACAGACGTGCATCCACAGTTAAACAGCAGCAATTGTAGTGAAACTTGGTATACATCTTCCTTCTATATATGCTACTTGGCATACCAAATTTGAATGCAATATCTCGGGTTTCATCCTATTATGGACCATTATGTCTGAAAATTTGAAAATTGACGTTTTCTGAGGTAGAACTCGAATGCGGTAGCCAAAACTACGAAAAACTCGCAAGCAGTAGCGTGGATTGTGCGTATGCAAATTGAATCTCTATTTGGAAATGGATAGTTCAGGATTCGATGATACATGCGCTTGGTGACATACTTCTATGTCTGTGCGAAAATCTACTTCATTCTACTTTGAAAATTTCTAAAAATCAGTGAGCCATCGAAAACACACCACGTACACCAATCTATCTTGCCCAGATTAGCATTGTGCCAATTTATGCTCGCACATTTGCTCTTTGCACAGCGCGCAAACTTTTGGTTACCGCGAGACTTTCCTAACTTTCCTACGATACATATGTGTGAACATGCCAGATAATTCCTAATGAGATCCTCTAAAGAGATACCTCCAAGAGAGATACGGGCATTCATTTTATGTCATTTCGCTTGTTTTAACTTAGTATTGGTAGTGGTAATTTACAAGCATACCTAGGCAGGGTGTTTCGGGAAGTAGGGTGGATTTGGTGCATCCTTGAAAACCCAATAAAAATTAATAAATTGATTAAAATTGATGAAAATTGTTAGCATAAATCCGGTTTCTAAATTTAGGCTAAAATCTGGTCGATAACTGGAGGGGAAGATTAAAGCTTCATCACCCCTCCACTCCTCTGGTGGGGTAAGTCGGCTCTCAAAAGTAAACAGTCACAAAGTCATGTATTGCGAACATCTGCCAGACATTTCACTGCTGATGCTACGTAGTATCAAGAGTACATAATATATAAGAGTGTGACAGCAGGCAAGCTCTTGTCAACTGTAGGTACATGCTATGTTCGCTAACGGCTGACGTTTCAATAAATGTGTATGTTCTCTTCTAAAAATTCGCACGCTGTCTTTAAAAGCTCGAAAACACAACTATTCAGTTGGTTCAATGTACGTCTGCTTCGAACATTAACTTACGTAAAGATAGCGTTCGAATTTTGAAAAGCACATACCTTTATGGCGAATCAGCATGATAGCGAACATAGCATGTACCTACAGTGATAACAGGGAACTTACCTGCTGTCCTAACTCTTGAATATGTACTCTTGGTAGTATGCTTGTTTTTAAAAACAGTAAAACACAGATCCTGATCTGTCACTTGGAAATTTTTCAAATATTGATTGTTCGTTTTGAAATGGATAGAAACCAAATAAGTTTGCTGATGCTGGTTTATAAGTTTGCTTTAATTATCACTGCAGAGAAAGTTATCTATAGCAATGATTTGGAGAAACTACTCGGACAGTATGAAAGTATATTGCAGGCCGTGTATGCAGTAAGTATGCCAAGGAACTTGGGTCCGTCTTTGTGGTAAGGAAGCGCTGGAGGTTATCCTCAATCAACGTGGTGGTGTTGCTTACAATGTTGAAACAATGTTTGATTCGTCACCTGATCCTTATTTAACCAGTCGGCTGATCAAGGCTGACTCTCTAAGAGGGATTGGCGGAATTGGTATCCAAATGACCCTGAGGACATTTTTACTGGAACGATTATTGCCATTCAGCGCAAATGGTTTGTGTTCCCTTTATGTTATCATTATATAACGGTTCTTAGATTATATATGGCTGTTATATAGGTTCTGATGGCAGAATATACGCGGCAGAGTTATCACGCAACTATCGGATTAAATCAACAACTTGAACACCCTACTGTAGGGGAAAAAATTGGTTCGTCGAATTATCAATAGATCATTATTTTCGCGCGAACTCAGTTAGATAATATGAGCCCTAATAACACAACTGAAGGGGAAGTCTACCTGCTATGATTTGTTGGCATTTAATTGCGATCACTTTGTGACTATCTTGTTTTTAATGCATTGTAGAACAAGCAAGCCGTGAGATATCAGCTTTTGTTACATGCTGGATCTGCTTTATATCGGAATGCGGATGGCGAAGTGACAAAGACAAAGTAGCGAAATTTCAGATTGATAAGATGGCCTACAGTTATAGTTAAATCAATAGTTGACATTATATTTTTGATATATATATATATATATATATATATATATATATATATATATATATATATATATATATTTAGTGTATACTGTGTACCAATGAAAGTCAAAATGGTTTGGGATCGTAATCGCATGGAAAACCCAATCATGTACTAGATAGGTACGCTCAACTCCGCTTACCGCTATATCAGGTGTACGGTACGTGTACGGTCTCCGCATCCGTCGTGTTTCAGGTGTGGTAACGGGTTTAGTACGTAGTTTCATGAGTGTTACCCACACTACAGTTGATTAAACACACTACACGCCACACTACAACGTACCCTATTATAATACCTGAAGAAGAGCTTGAAGGTAGTGAAAAGGAAATACTTGACAGAGTAATACAATCAGATAAATTTCGGTTCGTAATTCTAGTCACCCGCAACAAGACCTTATCCCAGGGCTGGCAACGACGGCAAATTATTGTAAATATCGCATTATTGTCAACATATACCTATTTGTCTAGAACTGTACACCAAGTGTATCTACTCTGTTTTTGGTAACTGCCGTGAATGTCTGACCAAATCAACTGTGTCAATATCAGTTTAATTAATAAATTAACCTTGTTATAGTGTAAATTACTAGTCCACATTTTTAGCAGCTGAAAAGTGGATCCGGGTGGGTCTCCCCCAGGAGTGAAGAAGGTAAATCATTCAGATCTTAATTGGATCTGAATCTGGAGTTTAAAGCTAAGTCTGGTTTAGCTTTGATATGTTACGTCACAACAATCCTATCCATACTCCAGGTGTGATTGGATGAGAGCCTAACCCTTAATTTAACGAACTCACCGTGGCTTCCCCTAAGCCAGGTTGGCAATAGGAATCTTCGATTCGGCAATCCACCTTTCAGACACCTGGTATCTCCGCTTGTCTAGAATCTGAGCAAACGCGCTGACCTTCTGTGTAAAGCGAACTGTTAACTGAAACGACCCCAACTTAGGTTCCAAACCAAAGCCCTATAACTTTAAGAATCAATCAAATAATCAGCCAGCAGGTGGAGCAATTCTACTCAGTTCATTATATACATTTAACTATAATAAAACTTGAGATTTTGATATCTGTACCACCACATATAAGTGCGACTAACTATAAACAACGATTAACTACAACTTTTACGAAAATTAGAATAACCACAATAACTAGTTCATATTAAACCAACCAATAAAGCAAGAGCTCCTAAAGACAACCGCTTCATCGACAGAGAGACGAACGACTGACTGCCGTTCCATACAAGATCCAAACGTTGTTTTCCCCCTTTCCATCAGAACGGAGAACGAGAAAAGAGGACCATGAATCGGAGCAGTCACTTACCATTCCTACCTCACGAGAACTGATACTACCCGATCCTTTTCAGAACTGAAGGTAGGTATAGACTTCTCTGGCTCTGCGCTGCAGTTAATGTTATCATTTATATATTTATCCATTTTGCAAAAAGCTGGCATTTTTCATTTTTTCCAGGTCCCAATGTCAAAATAGATTTT
>JASAND010012864.1:0-33359 GCA_030248195.1 Trissonchulus latispiculum
ACACCTTAATTAATCCCAGGTAATTAACCAGCTTGTTGTGATTTTTGAGGCAATTCTGGCAGCTCTGACAAGCACAAGATACAAGTACAAGTAATACTAGACAATTGCAGATAAAGCTTATTCCTTTATACAATTACCTGACATAGATTACTGGACTGGCCATGATATCTTCAACAGAACCACTTAATAACTCACCAAATTAGCCTTTTTTGGCAGATTTCTGGCTTTTTCCTACAGGGGGGGGGGTGGGGGCCCCCCCCAGAAATTCGTTCCCCCCCCAGACTTGGGTCGCCCCCCCAGAATCGCCCCCCCCAGGATTCGGACCTTCCCCCCCCCCAGAACCCCCCCACCCTGAAGTGCCCGGAAAAATAGGGTTTTGAGGGTAAATTTTGAAAAATTTTTCCGGCTTCGCCGGATTTTTACCTATTTTTAAGCATTTTTTGCTATTTTAAGCTTAAATTTAAGTTAAAAATAGTCAATTTTTTAGCTCAGCAGCAAAAAATAGCTATTTTTAGACATTTTTCTAAAAAAATTTCATCCCCCCCCCCAAGAAAGCCGACCCCCCCCCCCCCCAGACCTGGGGGGGGACCCCCCCCAGACTTCCCCCCCAGAAATTTTTGCCTAGGAAAAAGCCAGGATTTCCTGGTAGGGCCTGGATTATTCTTTACTTAGGCCACCTTATACTAGTCTTCCGATAACCTATTCCTGGTTGCTAGGTGAGGCTGTAACGCGAAATGCCTTTTTACTGAATAAAACAACAATTACAGTAGCAGAAACAGTAATTTCATTACACATACAGCTTTTGCTTGTTGTTCTGCCTGGACGTGGATTTTGGGTCAAATATAAAATTTTCCAAAAGTGGTCAAAATTGTGTCTGCTTGCGCATGGTGTTCGGAAATATATTATGTTGGTTCTTTTTTTGCGCATACATACGTAAAAGAATGGGAAAACTTTAAAGGATTAAAGGATATACGTATTAGACACTGCCAACACACACATTATCCTCTTTTGTGTGGAGCATTTATGTTACTTGTATACCTACCTAAAACCAAAAGATACATATACATCAGCATAAGTGTGTGTGTGCGTGTGTGTGTGTGTGTGTACGTGACGTTATTTGGCACGTGACGTTATTTGGCACAGTAAGTTTGGGTGGGTGGCTCCATGTCGAAAGTTGCTCAGCTCACTTAGGGCTTTCATTTGATACCAAATTTGACCACTTTTGAAAAATTTTATTTTTGACCACTTGAGCCCCCACCCGACTGACCCTTCAAACGGCAGACTGGAACCAGTCCAGCAAAATAGGTACGTCGGACGGCAAGACGAATGCCGGGAATGAGCTGGGCGCAGCAGAAAACCCCTACGTATGGACAAAGTTTTGAGGGGCCAGTTTCTAACTTCATTATATACAAATATTATTTCAGCAGTGATACAGAGCACAATGGCTAGTTTCAATTTTTTGCGAAAGTCCTCCCGTGCATTGCATTGAGCTCGTTGAACTGCATAAGACGGATAATTAATGACTGTCTTTATTTCAAAATTGAAAACACGTTTCATGCTGAAACTGACTAAATCTTGCTAAATTCTCGCCAATTTTACTATCTTGCTACGAGCTACGACATATATATATATATATATATATATATATATATATATATATATATATATATATATATATATATATATGCATACACTACTTCAGATATTTTAGGGAATTACTTAGTTTATGCTAAAAACTTCCATTCATTCAATTCAATCACTAATCAGTCTAGCTCGGTTAAGACTGAAAGGTGTCGACGTATGTAGAAATACGCGCCGAAGGCTCGAACAGTTGATAATTTCAGCTAAAAATACCTTGAAACGTCTTTAAGTATCATTTGAGTTAACTGAAAATTCCTACGTATGGCCAAAATTTTTTGCTGAACTCTATGAACTCTAATTTTTGCTGAACCCCGTAGAGAGTTGTTGACTTTAAGCAGTGCAGAATTTTGCAGTTTTTTGCAAAAAAATCACATGTACGTATATATATATAATGTAATGTTTGCTTTCTAGAATGACGAGTTATTTGTGGTGGAGGATATTCAGCCCCATGCAAAATATCATTTCTTGGTTATTCCCCATCAGCACATTGGGTGTGCCAAAACGTTGACGGTGGTTCACTCCGAATTAAGTAAGCTTTTCTTTCTCGTTTTTGTTTATCATCTGCTGTTAAACTTTTCAGATAAGATTTTGCTCGAAAAAATTGAGATGTTCTGTCTCTAATACAAAAGTGACATATGACAAGTAGTGATGAGCACTCTGGCTTATCCCTTGGCAATTTTTTATGGGGGGGGGGCTACATGGGGGCCCCCCATCGATGGGGGGGGGGGGCTCACCCAAAATGGGGGGGGGGGCAAATTTTTAGAAAATTTTTTCGAATTTTTTTGGGTTTTTGTGTACAAACAGCAAAAAATCGCTAAAAATGACTAATTCTAGGTGTTTTTTACGCTAAATTAGCGAAAATTTAGTCAAAAATCCGGCGAAGCCGAAAATTTTTGAAAATTTAATGTAAAAATGGTAAAATTTGGGAATTTTTGGGGTTATGGGGGGGGAGGTCGGGATTTATGGGGGGGCTTTTCATGGGGGGGCTCCTCGAATGGGGGGGGGGAGGTCGCCGAATGGGGGGCGGGGGCGGCCCCCCCCCCCCCCCCCCCCACTAGGGATAAGCCAGGCACTAGATATCCGATTTGCGAAAAATGTCCGGATATTAGTTTGCAATTTCAGGCAAAGTGATGAAAAATAAGCAAATAACAAACGTTTCAAATTTTTAAATGTTTTTTAAAATTTCTCAGACAACAAAGCTAGTAACTTGGCTGTATGTGGGCTTGCCGCAACTCACGGGAAAGTTGTCAGAACAATATTGAAATTTTAACTGTGAAATTGAAAAATTGTCTTGAACTTCAGTTTCGTCGTCGTCCTCGTCGTCGTAGGTGGTCGATCAGGCAAATCCTATATATACGTATATATATATATATATATATACACACACGATAGGCCAGAAGGAAGCTAAGGAAGCGAAGTACCGCCCAAGGTTTTTCCCTGAGGCAGGAGAGATCCGGTAAAGTTCCCAGCTCTAACAATCGTTCACAGGCAAACTTTGGACACCTGACAATCAGATGCTCAACGTCCTCTTTCTCTCCAGACTGGTGCCAGTGATGGCTTGGGTAGCCGTCGGGCTCAATGTGGCGATTGGAGGTCAGGAGACAGGTTTTGCCAGACCTGAGCTGACTGAGAAGTACCCGATCTGCTCTGGCCGTTCTTGCATCCCGGGGCGAGGGCCTTCGTTCTGATAAATTGCCACCGCTCTTGGGTGTTGGGGTGAGGTATCCATTTTTGTCTGGGTGAATTTGGCGGTAGAAATGTCAAGCGGCATGTTTCCTGTGGATATTCTGAACCCTCACCAGTAAGGCGATCAGCCATCTCGTTCCCGGGCAGGCCGGCCGGGACCCACTGGATTACTAGGCGATTTCTAGACTGTTGATTTCGTGCGAGTCAGTGCAAATTCTAATCAACGTAGGAGTCAGTGGGTCGAGGTTTTGGTTTAGCCAGTTCAGTGCACGGGCCACCGCTGTGATTTCTGATCTGAAGCTGGAGTAATGCCTTCCAGCCGGGTAGCTGAGATGGACAGGGGGCCTGCCATCCTTGATGATCCCCGCCATCCTTGATCTACGTCCGCCCGAGGAAGGCAAGGAAGGAAGGTTGGTGCTCTTCGAGTTTCTGGCGGGTCAGTCTTCTTGGTTGGTCTGGCCAGGTCGGGTCCTACTGAGCAGTCTACCAACGTTCGTCTGGCCGCAGGTCTGTGATTGGATGGATTGGTTCCGTTGGCCAGTTGAGGAGGTCACACTGCTCTTGCTCTACGATCCTTCTGGCACTAGTCCTCCAGGAAGGCTGAGATTTTAGGGTCCGGCAGTGTTCCGGTTGGTTGGCCGCGATGGATTTCCGATGGGTTATTTTCCGGTAGCCGCATGGATCGTTCGTATGCCAGTGCAGACAGTTCCTAGCCCCTGAGGTGGAGTGGGATCAGGTTGGCTTCCAGTTGGAGGATCTTGACCGGTGCCGCTCTGACTGGGCTTATCCTAGGGATTTTTTTTCTTGAGGGGGCTCCTTGGGGGCCCCCAAAAGTCCGACCGAGGGGCAAGGAATTTTTGGTGGGAGCGATAATTTTTCGAAAAAATGCTAAAAATACCGCTATTTTTCTGGCATGCAGTGTAGAAGTTGATTTTTATCGCAAAAATTAGCAGATTTAGTGTTGAAAGGGGCAAAAATTGAGTAAAAATCTCCGGCGAAGCCTTTTTGAAAATTTGGCCTTCTGAGCCAATTTTTCAGGTCAAAATTTGGTACCTTTGGTTTGGGGAGGTCGTTTATGGGGGCCCCACTAGAATAAGCCCAGCTGTGAGGTAGCCCGTGTTAGACCGGGCCGCCAGATTTTGAATTTTTCCCTGATTTGCCGGTGTCCCATTTTCACTAGAAATGGTTTAAGTCGCGAAAAATGGCGTTTTTCGGCACTCTGGCCATATAGAGTAAATCGGGATCGCTGAAAACGATGAGCATACTCCCGCCCGGCGCCGTCACCTGGGGAGCAGGCCTAGGCTGGACATTTTATCGAAGGGCCTCCCCTCGGGTTCTGGCCTTCCTCCGGGATGTGGGGCGGCTCTGAGCTGCTCTAACCACGTTGGATATTTTCCACGATGGTCCAGGAATAGGAAGAAGAAGAAGAAGCATACTGCCGAAGTCGCTGGATGTGACCCCTGATCCCCGGGTCGGGGGTTCGTTGGGGTCAAAAATGAATGTCTTCCAAACCGGTCATGTTTGGTATCAAATGAAAGCCCTTGGCGATTCGAACAACTTTTGTCATTATACCGCCCACAAAAAGGGGTCATGTTTGGTATCAAATGAAAGCCCTTGGCAATTCGAACAACTTTTGTCATTATACCGCCCACAAAAAGGAGTCATGTTTGGTATCAAATGAAAGCCCTTAGCGAGACGAATAACTTTTGTCATTGTATATACCACCCACAAAAAGTGGCTCCATCGGCCTGTGGGTGGGTGCCCAACCCCCAGTGGTTCTGGGGGGGGGTCAAAAAGGACAGTCTTAGAAAGTGGTCATGTTTGGTATTAAATGAAAGCGCTTGGCTAGTCGAACAACTTTTGTGATTATACCAGCCACAAAAAGTTGACCCATTGCTCTGTGGGTTGGAGGTCCATCCCCAAGGTTATAGTATAGTCAATCGGGAAAAACACCATTTTTTCAAACTTTTGGACGTGTAGAACTCATTCTTTGGAATTAAGGAAAAATTCTTGTAGTTTGAAGAATGGCAACCCCTACGGATTATTTTCGTATATTAATGACTTCTCTGGACTATAGAGAGTGCTTTGTGATTGATTTCCTTTGGAAAAAAGCCACTTTGGTCGAAGCATATCCTGAATGTGTAAACTAATTCCGAGTGTTCCATTATGTTCAGCGTCGCTTATTTACCCTAGGTTTGGTGTTTACCGACGCAAATTGCCTTCGTAAAGCTCTAAAAACAACTTTTTAGTTTGCAGCATAAACTGGCTAGGTTTCATCATATATAACGTAAACATACAATCTTGTTAAAAACTTGATAAAATAAAGGCTAGCTACAAAATTGTGTTTTCCAATGAATTCGCAATGCTCTTTTTCGTCAGTTTAAGTTTTAAAAGTGCCAGTTTAAGGATGAAATGTGGCGGTCAGAACGCCTGGGGTGACCTATTAGTCCAAAAGTTGCTCATTTCTAACCACCTACAAACGGTATTGCTTTGTAAAACTTGAACTGCTGATTATTTTCAACATAATAATAATCCCAAAAATCCAAGAAAACTGCTCAATATAGGTCTAGAAAGTGACTAGCTTTTTTTCTCGATAGGTCAAAATCATCGGAAAAAAAGCCGCGCCTGCGCAGAGACCACGTGACGTCCTGATTTGTTGACATTTGTATGTGAACAAAGCCACAGGTATGCCGCGCTAGAGACTGCTGATGATTCAGTAGAGGCTGGTTGGGACGAGTTCAAATCTAACATCTGCCATGCTGTTGCAGCCTCCTGCCCTCCAGTTCAACACTCGAAGCACCGCTGGTTATCTAACGGCACACTACAGCTGGTGCAGCGGCGCAGAGCCAGAGGAAACAACTGCTTAAGGAATAGACTGAACAGGGCCATTAAAGCTAGTCTACGGAAGGATGAAGAAGCTTGGTGGATCAAAGAATGTGAAAAGGTTGAGCAGACTGCGAGAACCGGAGATCAGCGAACTCTATTCCGCACCATGGAAGCCATGACCGGACCCTCCAGTCGACGAGTAGCAGCAGGTTTGATGAAGGATGCCCAAGGAAATGTCCTCGCCACTGACGATCAGCGGCTCTCCCGATGGACAGAGTACTTCAGTTCATTGCTCAATCGTAACGATCCAGCCAATTTAGGTCAGCAGCTTTTGGAATTGACCGAGACTCCCCCCCCCCCTGATAATACGACCTCAACAGATGAACCATCCATAGAAGAAGTAAAGAAAGCAATTGTAAACATGAAGCCTGGGACGGCAGCTGGCGTTGATGTTATTGCAGCAGACTGCCTGAAACAAGGAGGAGATGCTGTGCTGTTTCCCTTGCACGCCCTGCTCTGCCATATCTGGCGAGAAGGTCGGGCGCCACAGGACTGGAAGGACGGCATTATATGTCCAATAGTCAAAGGAAAAGGAAGCCGACAGGAGTGTAAGAACTATCGTGGTACAACTCTGCTCTGTCTGCGGTAAGCTGCTAGTTTCCATAGTCCAGAATCGTCTCCGACCGAAACGGGAGGCTAACTCCGCTGAGTAACATCTGGATTTCGTCCTGGGAGAAGTTACCATCGATAACATCTTCAGCTTGCGCCAGATTTTGGAAAAACGAATACGTCATGGGCAACACCTCGTCGCTATGTTTGTTGGCTTTGCCGCAGCATTTGACAGTGTACATCTGCCTTCGCTTTGGTGTGCTCTTCGAGCCGAAGGAATTTCCGGAAAGCTGATCACTCTGTTGCAAAGCCTTTACGATATGGGCCGCAGCCGCGTCCGATCAGCACAAAAGCTATCTCCTCCGTTCAACGCATCAACTGGAGTGCGTCAAGGCTGCGTAATTTTTAATTGCTATTTAATCTGGTTGTGGACTGGATCATGTGTAAAATACAAAGAACTGATGTTCAAGTGGGAAATGACCTAAATGTCTCTTACCTGGCATACGCCGGTCTGGCAGAAGCCGCTGGAAGGCTGGGACTGGTGATGTATCCATCTAAGACCAAATTGTTTGGCTCCGACAACATTCACTTGAGCGGGAACCACATTGAGGAGGTCCAGAGTTTTTTTATATTTGGGCTCCAAAATCAGCAGTAACACTGGCTCACCTCAAGAAGATGTTGACAGCCGCATCGCTAAGGCAACCTCGGCGTTTGCACGAGTCTGCCCGTGACTTTGGAATAGACCGATCAGCCTCTCCGTCAAGTTGAGTCTACAATAGTGTCGTTCTCGCTTTTCTGCTCTATGCCAGCGAGACATGGCGACTTCTGGAGAAGGATCAGCGGCGCTCGAGCTGTTCCAGATGTCGTGTTTGTGTCAAATTCTAAGCATTTCAAGACTACACAGGCACACAAACGACAACATCCACAGAACGTGCCTCAACCAGCATACTATTTCATCGCTGATAACGGATAGACGTCTTCGTTGGTTCGGCCATGTATGCCGAATGCGTATGGAGCGTCTGCCTTGATCAATTCTTCTTTCCCCGAGGCCACCCGCTTGGCGGTGCTGCCGAACTGCTTCGAAGAAGAAGAAGACTTGATAGAAAATGATGTAATCCACCTGAAACCAACTTACGGTGGCGCTGTTTGGGCAAGAGATTGGCTAACGATTTGTCAACAACAAGCGGAGAACCGGGTGCAATGGAGAAACATCGTGGCAGACGGGATGGCAAGCCATAACCGCAACAGAAATTTTTATTAAAGGGGGGCAATAGTTACAAGGAGTGAAAGTGTAATTATTAATGTTTTCAAAAACTGTTGGTGTGTTATCTCTGCTGATTTTATTTTATTTAATCTCGTTATAGAATTTATTTTACTTAATTACAATTACAAACCTAAGGAAAAAGTGACCACTTAATTTAACGTTACACTATGTGGCCACTTAGTTTAACGTTAAACCCAGTGGCCTTAACAGGCCTCCTAGTTTAACGCGACATATATATATATAATACGGCCCTCTTATACTGCTTATAGCTACAAGAACCAAACATACTTTTTGCAACTTAAGTCTTAAAAGTCTATTACAGTCTTAAAAACATATTACTTGACGGATTTCGAATATTTAAGCTTCTGTGAATAGCTGACAATTAGTTTATTTAAATAAAATAAGAAAATTGAAAAAATTCCTCAGGTTTAGAAAACCCAGACAAGTTTTTCAAAGTACACGATGTAGCCTAAAGTGCGTCATTGTCAATTTTGTGTTAGTTACCAAATACAAAACTTATTCCCAGTTTTCGGAAGCTCACACTAACATTTTCAATCAGGAAAATTTGTCATTTCTGGAGAAAAATCCACAGTGCTTGAGTTAAGCCCCTAAAACCGTAAAAAGTTCAAACCTTCACAGCTTCTTCTGTACCTAATATTTTCCAAAGAAATCAGGTTTATAGGTTATTTTTACTGCCTTCTTTCACTGTAGCAACATAAAAGCAATATTTACATGCTAAATTTTGTTGTTAAGTGCTGATGACGCAGTTTTTGGACCCCCCCGACGCACATTAAGAGACGTCTCCTAAACTGCATCAACATCAAATTTAAACCGTAAAATAATTCGTAACTTTTACAATTTGGCTTGAATTTGGTTCAGACTGCTAGAATACCTAAAGCATATGTAAAATAACAACCATAAAAAGTTTTACTTTATACAGTTTAAGATTGCGCTAGCAAGAAAATTATGACCCCGAAACAGGGTTTTTTTTTGGTTGCGGACAAGTGTGCATTTTTTGTGCATTTTTAAAAAATAGTGTGCATTTTGGAAAAAATGTGTGCATTTTTAAAAAATTGCTTATTTTGAACTATAACGTACATTTTTGGCCGTAATTTTGTGTTCTACGCATTTTTGACTTCAACTGGAATCCCACGCTCGCTTTAGTTGATGTTTTGATGACGATTTTAAATCTTAACTGGTTAGCACACGTATATATACTGATATTTAGGCAAATGCAGAACTATACAAACTAACGTATATAGGTGTCGGGTTTTGACATCTGCAATGCTGTGAACCTATTAAGCGCAAAATTTTGAATAACATAAAATCAACATAGGATTGTCAATTTGCTGCCAAATTTACTTATATAATTCAAGAATTTCTTCAAAGTAACGATAAAATCCGAGCTGAAATTATGTATTGGTGTAATTCAGCCCTGTTCTGTGGGTAACCATTTAATATATATATATATCTAACGTATATATATAATGAACATAGGTTAACGCGGGGGGGTCTGGGGGGGTCCAAGCCCCCCCCCCCCCCCCCCAACCCGGACAAGGTACAAGCCCTATCGCCGTCGGGGACAAGGGGTAACGAAAAAAATGGCCAAGGGGTAACCAACAATAGCCGGAAAAAATCAGTTTTTACAGTAAAATTTTAAAAAATTTCCGGCTTCGCCGGAATTTTTTAGCTAAAATGTTTACTTTTTCGGGAAAACCGGGTAAAATTAGGAAACTTTTTCCAAAAATTGAAGATTTTTTGCAAATTTTGACAAAAAATTTCTAATTTTAATAAAATTAGCGTTAATTTTTTGAAAAATTTTACAAATATTTTCTTGAGGTACAAGCCCCCCTGAAAATTTTTGTTCAAGGTACAAGCCCCCTCAAAATTTTTTGGGGACAAGCCCCCCCCCAGGACCCGACCCTATGTTAATCTATGATAATGAAGAAATTAGATTGAAAGTCGACGCCGGGGAGGTCTGGGGGCGGAGTTCCCCAGAAGTTGGGAATTTTTTGGAATTTTGAACACGAAAGAAATTTTTATGAACAATTTCTTACCATTTTAACAGATTAACAAACGGCAATAAGAGAGCTAGCATTGCGCACGTCGAACCGTTGTAGAGGAAGAAAATGTAAAGAAATGCTTTGAGAAAAATAGGCTTAATCCAGCCTTTTATTTTTGACGATGAAGAACGCACACTAGTATAAATATATACTTAACAATCTAAAGCAGAAATATTTCAATAATTAGTGGCTTTAGTGAGGAAGAATAAAACAAAGAAAGGTTGTTGCGACGTTGCCATGACCGAAAAATAGTACGTAAGAAAAAGCGGGGGTCTGGGGGCGGCAGCCCCCAGCTAAAAGCTAGAGCTTTTTTTAAAATTTAAAGCACTTTGGAAATTTTTTAGAGCATTTTGTGGTTAGCGGAAGCAAAATTTGACTGTGCATTTATGTGTGCATTTTTAAATTCGAGTGTGCATTTTGGAAAAAAAGTGTGCATATGCACAGTAAAATGCACAAAAAAAACCCTGCCCCGAAATGTGAAATCTGTAAATGTCTGTAAGTGAGTCTTGTAAAAACAGCACTGATTATGGTTTATTATTCCTGGTATATACGTATTTATCTACGCATTGTATATGATTATAATTGCAATTTATTTTCTGGTATGTATATTCGTAAATAATGTGATAGTAACGATACTCTAAGTCGCTTGTTAACTTACTCGGCGCAAGCTCCCAGGGCCCGGCTCTGAGCAATGCCTATTTTGCGCTTGATCAAATTTTGTTCGTTGGCATCGAATTAAATTGCGTACACAACATCATTCTCAAGGCGTCAATATGAGCCTGAGAAAGGGAGCTGCTCATATTAAACTTTTAAATCTTGTCCTTTACACAAGTAAATGCTGGCTCATTTACACATTTTAAATCTTGTCTTTTCTCGAATTGAATGCTGTCCTTCTGGCTCATATTGTATTTTTTATGCGACTGCAAGGAGCATTTTTCCTACTTGTATATATATATATATATATATATATATACACTTATATATATAAATGTTTTCGCTGCTAACTACGGAAATCAGGCGGATTGGTGTGAAATTTCTCAATTATTATGTAACTTTAATTGACAGCGTGTTTAGGCTTCCCGGGAGGCCCTGGAAGGGGAAGAAATTCTCGGTAGGAATTTTTGCAGAGATGTATGAGCCAAAAGTTGATGTCTGGCGTGTTTTGCACGTAAAAACGCAAGACTTTCTCAAAAATGCCAGCATTGCTAAAAATTACTATTTTTACGAAAAAATCCCGGTGGAAGCAAAACCCGGAGGGCCCTTTACAAATACCCTGAACTGGGAATTAAGATGATGTAGATCTTTGTTAAAGATTTTATGTGTTCTGCTTTTTAAAACGAAAAACAGTCGTCGGTTGGGCCAGGCGGGCCGATTTCTTCCCCCTTCTCCCTATGTGCGAGCAGAGAATAGATTGCACGGTCGTATCCGGGCTAGATCGCAAAAGTTTCGCTAATGTCCACTACAGACCACTTAATAATGATGGATAGCTAGCTACGTTAGATACTGCCAAAAAAGCTTTGCTGTCTCCGAGGGTAGTTCTCTTAAGGTTGGAGGTTCTTATCAGTATATTAGACCACTCTGTCATGTAGACCGAGAGATAAAAACCTAGCTGACAATTAGAGCTTTTCTGAAATTTGGAACATTATGGAATTATTCAGATCGTTTCCGGGAGCAGTGGAGCAAGCAAGAACTTGACTGTGCATTTTAAAAACGTGTGCATTTTGGAAAAATATGGAAAAGGTCCAATTTTCCATTTTTAGTTGTTCGAATGGTAGACGTCGCCAACAAGGTTTTGCGAGATAGAAACGACGGGAATGCTGATGATTGCAGGTACGTTCTCACATACAGCATGGAAGTTGATGTATGTATTGTTGTGATTAGCCATGCAGAGTTAATCATGCAAACTTTGTTTATGCTGAATTATTTTGCGAAGACTCGCCATTGCTCTCTCTCTCTCTCCATCTTCCTGTATCTAGTCTCTCCGACGCCTTTACTATCCAGCAGCTACACTACTGTTTTGCGCTTCCTATTTTATGTATTTAGTTTAAGTTGTGTATTTATTTTGTCGTACTAAGAACAGGCGGGTTCGGGAAGTTTGATTTTGACAAGCATTGTCTTACTTTTGTTTTTAGTCTTTGGGACTTTAGAAACTTTTCAGTATTGTTTGTTTCAGGTTCGGATTTCACTGGCCGCCCTTGGTCTCTGTTGAGCATCTTCATATGCATGTCTTATGTCCCGTTTCCCAGATGAGCTTTTTTGACAGAAATATTATCTTTAAACCTGGCTTATTTTTTGTAACAGTAAGTGTTCTTAACGTATTCAAGGATAGGGCGGTTGAATGCAGCCTGCTTTTGAGTAATCCAAAAGAAGAATTTTTAAGAAATGCTTTACTGCTGACATAGGTTCTTACACTATCATCACTAGCATAGCCAGAAAAAAATTCGGGGACGGGGGTCTGGGGGCGGAGCCCTCCAGAAGTTGAAGTTTTTTCCTAATTATGTTATGTCTGGGCAATTTTCACAAAGCATTCTTTGAAATACGTACAGAAAAGAACTGATGCTCAGTACGTTTTCATGCACACACATTATGCACTGGTCTAACCACACCTACTAAAGTATTTTGAACTCTTGGCGTTCTAAACCCATATTACGAGGACGGTAATCGTACTGAATTCACGCCAGGGGCGCGAAATTGTTTTGAAAAATTGAAGTTTACACAGTACTGGGGGAAATCCTTGGGGGTGGCACAATTGCACGGGGAATTCACCCCATCCCTTCCCTGGCTAACTGCTCCTGACTATTATACTTACACTTTTTTTACATTGCTTTTCCATATGCGTATAGTTGTCTAGCTACTGTATTGGCGTGCATTTTCCCACTGTGTTCCAGTTGATATCTAATTTTACAACGATTTCTTCGGTTTCGAACATCTTGAGAAAGTTTAATGTTCGGCAATACCGGTGTTTTTCGTTTGGATTTTTCGCGAAAATCTTGATGTGCGTGATGTTTAGTACAGTTAGGGATCAATAGAATTTTCGTTATTCTGTTGTTCACTTTCACAGGTTTCGTCTAAACTTTTTAAATCATCACGTACGTACGTTGTATTTTCGCCTTTTCATAAATTTTTACCGTTTGGGGACCTGTTGCCCTCTGGCTGTTCTGCTTGACTAAAAGCTAAACGTCATACAAGAAAAGCTTTCCTATTAGCTTTTTGGATTCCCAAATTCTCCCAAATCCTATTTCCCAATTTTGATCAAGTCAACGTACCTCCTGCTGTACAAATCTTATACACTCCTTCTCATTGCATATACTGAAGTGTTTTCATAACTTCGATTATACTTTGCACTTAGAAATCGGATATTCATAAAACAAACATTTTCATCTGTTTGCATTTTATGTATCTTGTCTGTGTCTGTGTGGTGGCTGGTTTCAAAGGCGTCGCTGCACGCTTTGAGTTTATTAAAGCTCGTAGCGTCGCAAAACCTCTGGCCTATATAAACGCACAGAAGTATACGTTGATGGGAAATGATTCATAGCTAGCATGGTGTCGTTTCGTTTTCTTGCGTTTTGTGTGTACAAACAAATTGCTTTACTTTTTCAGTATTAACTGAGAATGTTAACTGGTTCCAGTGATAACTTTTAACTCAGGTAATCTTATCGCTCATTTTATTTGAACTTTGTTTTTAGCCAGGTTATATCCTGGAACGAGTTCGACGCCTTGCTGGGGAAGAATCGCGAGCAGAAATCGGCAACGATCACACGACTCGTGGCGATTCTGCTTCCGCGTCCAAAGAAGATGATACAGCAAATGATAGCAGCGCCTCAAAGCGGCCACCCTTGGATAAGTTTGCAAGCATTGATTTGTCTGGACCAAGTTTAAGCAGCCCGCCTGGTCAGGACGAGTCCGCCAATGTTGATTCTATTCCTAAGATTGACGAAGAATCAAGCCCATGCAACGAATTCACAGATTCGACTGCCGCTAAGCAGAATACTGACTAAATGCTTTTGTGATAGGGACTGCCACTAAACAAATTTATTGCTTGGTTCGTTGCCTTTCATTAATCATGTAAACTTTTCCTGACTTTTATCATTTCGCTTTGTAATTTTGTCAATCTTAATACTCGAGATGCTCTGGAACACCTTATAAAATTAACGCAAATTACTCTGTAGTTTATGACCTTTCAACATACATGTAGAGGACGAAGTTGGCAAATGGTTTTCTGATAACTGAATAGCAAGGCTGTCGCAAATGGTTCAGATCTGTAAAAGTAACCGGTGTCATCTTAACCCATGAGACAAAACATCGAAATTTATTTTACAAATTACGGATGCGGTAATCTTTACAGCTGTTTACAGTAATCCAATTGAGTTGAGTTCCCAATGTTCAGGAATACTAAACAATAAAGATCGTTGAATTGAATCTCGATGCACATAGAAAATAATATATATACGTAAACGTAATAATCGATACAGAAAATGTAGAATTTTTAAGGTGTACATCCTTATGCTAGGAATAAAAGTTTGCCGTTACATCAGGCCGAGCAGCGGGCATCAGTGTATGTATATCTTACGTACAGAAGTTCGCGTCTGTCTTGTTACTACCAGGTGATTGCTACAAGTGAATAAGGCCCTGTTCCTACTAGCGCATAAGCACAAGAAAACCACAGGGCTGCTGCGTTTCTTTTTTCCTTTTTTTCGAGGTCGTCCTTTTTTCTGCAAAAATTCCTTTATTTGCTTCTTTCCAAAAATTTTCTGAAAATAGAAATATAGCTAAATTTAATCTTTACGGTAATAATTTCCAAAATGTTCCGTCTTCGCCGGAACTTTATTTATTTGAGTTTTCAATTCTATTATAGAATTAGCTACGTCTACACATTACATTTTTAATTATATATTTATAATGTAGTTGTGATGTGCGCTAAAAAATTTGTCTACTCTGAAGCTCTGATCGGAGCACCCGAGCTCCGCGAGGCTCCGACTATTAGTAAAGGTGAAAATTGTGCAAATTATGCTTTGGGCCGTACAAATAGTTTATTATAGGGGGGCGCGAGAGCGACCCCCTATAATATGGGTGTAAAAGGCGCTGCGCGGCCCTTTGAGACTCGTTCGAGCACCGTGCCAGCTCAATACTGAACGAAACTCGGCAAGTTTGGTATCGTTGGAATCTACACGACGAGTACAACACGTTGCAAAAAAGTTTTGGTCAAAATTTTCAACTTTGAAAATTTTCGCTTCCGGACAAGTTAGGTCCGTTTGTTTTTTTTCTGTGTAAGTCACGCTTGGAAAAATGCAATTTTGTGCAGAGGTGTTTGAAAGATGTGGACGTTTTCAGCCGGAAAGGTTTATATTTTCTGAGTGCCGATATGGTCCCATGTGCCCCGCGCTATATTTTTTCGCTGCCCGGCCCGGCATGCCACCTGTGCGGCCGGCCAAAAGTGGCCAAATGGCGTTTTTGGTCAAAAAAGGCCAATTTTGTGTCACGGCCACAGGGCTCAGGGAACAAGTTAGAGAGACGTGACTTGCTGCATAAGAAACTTTGGGATGGGTAGCGTGTCATAACGTTGGCCGATTTTTGATTTAGGTCCTGGACCGTTCTGGCGGCCGGTCCAAAGTTAGTCGGTCCAAACGGCCATTTTGGAAAAATTTCTAAGTCCCAACTCCACAGAAAATAGTCAAAAATAGACCTAAATATGCTGTTTTGGGCCATATAGTGGGACGCATATAAGGATTATCGGGGTCGCTGAACACGATGAGCATAGTCGCAGCGCTGTGCGGTGCTGCTATCTTGCTGTACTGTTATGCAGCAACCATAGCACGCTGTCTGTAGACTTATTGTAAACGGTTAAACATATTAAACTTGGTGATAATTGTGTCTGTAGTAAGGGGGAACTGTAGCTATGTTAGTTGGTGCACTCTGTAGCTTCCACCGTGCTGTATGTGCTGTCCTAAAACACAGCACCGTCGATAACAAGTTATTCATTTGTCACTGGCATTTGAAATTCGGCATACAGATAGTTTAGGACATGACAAACTATTATAGATAGGTTTCGTATACCTATTACAATGTTACTATATGGTTGCGCTGTAGTACAGTGCTGTAGAAGTACAGCACGGCCTATAACTAACTACAGATAACTTGCAATCGTCTGAAATTCTGCAGCCACGTGCAGAAGAGCATTGGAAATCGTGCCGTATAAGTCTCCTTTTTTGGCAGTAACGTTTGCGTCTAGTTGCGCTGCAGTAGAGTGCTGCTGAAGTACAGCACGGCCTATAACTAGCTACAGAAAAGTTGCAATCGTCTGAAATTCTGCAGGCACGTGCAGAATAGCATTGGAAATCATGCCGTATAAGTCTCCTTTTTTGGCAGTGACGTTTGCGTCTAGCTGCGCTGCAGTAGAGTGCTGTTGAAGTACAGCACGGCCTAGAACTAGTTACAGATAAGTTGCAATCTTCCGAAATTTTGCACTTAACTTTGCAAGTTATTCATTCGTCACTGGTATTTGAAATTCGGCATACAGATAGTTTAGGACATGACAAACTATTACAGATACGTTTCGTATACTTATTACGATGTTACTATGTGGTTGAGCTGCAGTGCAGTGCTGCAGAGGTACAGCACGGCCTATAACTAACTACAGATAAGTTGCAATCGTCCAAAATTTTGTATAAAAGTGCGGAAGAGCATTGCAAATCGTGCCGTATGAGTTTCCTTCGCTGGTAGTAAAGCTTGCATCTGGTTGCGCTGCAGTAGAGTGCTGCTGAAGTACGTACAGCACGGCCTAGAACTAGTTACAGATATGTTGCAATCTTCCGAAATTTTGCACACAAGTGCGGCAGAACATTGCAAATCGTGCTGTATGAGTTTCCTTCACAGACAGTAAAGTTGGTAAAGGATCTGGTTGTGCTCCAGTAGAGTGCTATATGCTATATACAGTAACTAAAACTATTGCAGCCATGGGTTATATACTGGATGTTGGATTTCTGTCAAAAGAGAAAAGGGAAGAAATTGGAACTTTTCAAGCTTCTTTGTTCTGTACTTTCGGTTGACAATTAATGATTGGCGGAATTTTTAAAGTTTCTTTCACACAGCTTTAAGGTTTTTGGTTTTTACTGAGAACCTTAAAAATGAAATAGGACAAGAATAAAAATGCTCCGGTGGAGCATGAAAAATGCAATATGGGTGACATTAGGTTGTAAATGGACAGAGGACTAGGTTTTAAAACGTTAATATGGGAGGGGCAGGTTGTAAATGCCAGGAGGACTAGGTTAAAAGCGCACTAATATGGACCAGCTTCGCTGAACAACCCATATTCGCCGTCACTCATGCTCCACTCCACATGACATGCGTACTAGTAAGATCTACATTCTTCAGCTTTCAAAGCGAGCGGGACGTTTTGAAATATTAAAGCTGATTTCAAATAAACAATGCAGTTCTAGTAGAAAGGTGTTCAAGGTATTTCTTCTGCACTGTCAGCGCAGAATCTTGTATGTATTAAGTTGACGCGAAAAGCAGTTGACATCATGTACGTGTATTATATATTAAGTTGTATAATAAGGAGAACCACTACATTATACTTACAGGCCATGCTGACAAATCGTACAATTTTCCGAAGAACTGCCGATAGCAACAGCAAGCAGCAGCCGATAGAAACTGGGCAATTTTCGCGAATATGGGTTGTTCAGCGAAGCTGGTCCATATTAGTGCGCTTTTAACCTAGTCCTCCTGGCATTTACAACCTGCCCCTCCCATATTAACGTTTTAAAACCTAGTCCTCTGTCCATTTACAACCTAATGTCACCCATATTGCATTTTTCATGCTCCACCGGAGCATTTTTATTCTTGTACTATAAATGCAGGCCTGCTCACCATTTAGTTTTATCGCATAATTTTTTACGTTTAGATTCTGATTTCTTTGCTATATATACACATTTGTTAGCTGTGTTTTTGAAATGAGTTCAGATTTTTACAACACTTTAAAAAATTTTTGGCTGTTTGATTGAGCATTCTGTTGCGTTCACATAAAAGTTTTTGTCAGTTTACTTTTAATGTTAAAGCTGTTCAAAATTTGTCAAATTTCAATATTATAAATTACCCCAAAATTATAGTTAGGTTCCCAAAAAAATCAGAGGCAATTTTGTGTACTGCATGTACGCAATCAGCGGAAGCCCTGAAACCACCGGGTCATATCTTTGAAAAGTTGCACAAAGACGAGCACACATGAAAGAGCATACACACTCACACACGCACACACGCGTGCGCGCATGCACATACACACACACATATACTTATGCTGCTGCATACAGCTTATGCTCGTGCCTATTCTGATGCTGGTGTTTGGTCTTGGTACTTGTGCGCTAACGAGGACCCGGTCTAGCGTGGAAGAACGAGCGTCATATAACGTTACTAGGTGATGGTAGTAAAAGTACAAGCTTGAAGCATGGTAATGTGATCTGAAGTCCTTAGTAGGCTCATGTCAACGCCCGTATAATTGACTCGCCCATAGCTTACGTTGATGTCCGGTGTGCAGAATTTTGTGAGAATTTACGCGTGCGGGTATACCTGTTTTCTACATTTAAACTGTTTAATCACTGTTCATTTTTTACGAAAACTACTAATTATATACTGCTTATTTTTGCCTTTTTGTGATCTAATTTGGCTGTTATTGTTAATCTGCTTTAATTTTGTGTTACTGTTTTATGAAATTCGGTGTGCTTGATATATACGTCTAGTTCATTTGTCTACTTTTTTTCAAAAAATGATAACAAAAATAGTTTGCTATTTTTACAAAAAAATTATAACAAAAAATATTACCTCCCAGAGTTTTGAATTAATTGTTCGCATACTGAGATTTAGAGAAGTTTACTTTGCCTTTAGATTTCGTTGACTTTCAGTGTCTACGTCACCATGTAAGATAAAGATTTTGACTATTATTGACCCTATAACCTGTGCTGTATACTTTACTTTAGTAATGCACTGTGTATTGTTCTTTTCAGATGTTGTCGTCGTTGTCAGTATTATTTTCGTGTAATTATCTATTCAATTTATGCAGAGGTTGGCTTAAACGTATGGTATTCGTATTTATGTGATTCGGTAGTTAATCGCAACGAAGGTCCGTACTTGTCTAAATCAGTTCGTACATTTTCTACTAGAATTGTGCTATAGCAGATACTGAAAGACTATATAAAATTGCGGCACTATTTTATTCTGTCAAAAAAGTTTCGTAAAACAGATTTACGTGTATACCTATAAATTGAATAATCCCATATTGTGCAGTTACATGTGCCTTCTTTTTGGCGTGTTATTTTCACTTGCACAGTATATAATTGCTGAAATTTTACGAAGTATATATCTGCTTATATTACTAAGAATGCGCAAAGAGTATGCCACTAGACTGTTATCACAGCAAAAACTGTGTTAGCTTTCTAAGCCCCCATGCCATAAAGTTGGTACCTAGTCGTTGTTTCTTAGTGCCATGCAGGTCTATTTCACTAATAAATATTGTTGGCGTTTTGTAATAGTAACTAGTAACTAGACCTGGTGTTACCAACCTTGGGAGTGACTAACATTTTATCTACTAGATTTTGAGCACAAAATCTTTTTCGAAAAGTGTTGACAAACAAGAAATTATTGTTTAATATTTCTAAATTTGCAAATTTAATTTTTCTAAAGATTTAATTTCGTCTGTGTTGGCATCAATTTTGCGCGGAATAATGAACAGGTCATAAAATCGTTGAGATTTTGTTAGTTACATAAGTAGAACTCGTATAATAGAAGCTGGCCTTAGAACCTTATCAGTCAGAAAAAGTAGTGGGAAACAGAAAATATCTCGTTTGGAAGTATTTGGATTCCTTACAATTCAGAAAACAGCCAGTTTTTTCTAACTGTAAGTTCAAAGAAACAAATCCGAAATTTGTATATTTGAATAGTGAATTTCTGAACAGAATAACCCTTGATAAAATTTAAATCTTCATTCAGTGCAAGCTCAATGATCGTGTACGTGATAAATCAGTACAGCTCTTACCCCCCTTCGGGCCTAAGGTAGTGAATGAACCCTCAACCTTTATTTAACTAGACCGACGCTCTACCGATTGAGCCACCCAGGCACAATCAAAGCCAAACTGCTGTGACAGATTTTAGAATATGGTTTCGCGCCAGCCCATATACAGTCTGATGGGAGCAAACCGTGACCGTTTCGACCATAACTTTCAAATGTAATGGCACAAAACTAAGATTGTTCCGATAAGAAATTGACCGGTCTTAAATTATCAGCCGGCCCGCGACTGGGCCCCCTTGCATAAAAGTCAGTAGTAAGGCCCCTGACTTTTAAGCAGAAAAAGTTATCAGTGTCACGAGTCGTGACTTTTGCGTTGCATAAAATTCAGGAGTAAAGCTCTGATTTTTCAGCAGTAAAGGGTCCTGACTAGTCATCAGTAAAAAAGCATCAGTGTCTGGAGTAAATGGAATAGCGTTGCGTAAAACACTCATGACACCCCTGACAAGTTACAAGTATAAAGTCATCAGCAGAGTTGGCAAATGGGACAAATTCTCTGATCCCATCCCATCCCACCAGATTCTCAATTTCGCCATCCCATCCCATTTGTCCGAACTTGCTTTTTACAATCCCATATAATCCCACTTGCGGTATTTGACCTTACAGTCGCTGTAGCATTGAAATTTTAATATTGTCGTAAGGTCTTAATGTGGTGGTATCCTTTTATGAGGGGAACTTTGAAACGCAATAAACTTTCGCAATTTTGCGAGTTGGAAAAGTTATACACACCGTTTTAAAGCTTGTAATCAGTAAATAAGAAAAAAGCGAAATTTGCAAAAAACCAGTAAAATTTTTTTACATACATACTAACTAAATGCAGACCATAAACTTTGAGTATCGATTTTTCAAAACTATATATAGAATCGAGCAAAATTTTTCTGTGCCATGATATGAAATGAAGGACATGTCGGTCGAGGGAAATTTTATTTATTTGACTCAACAAGTCAACAGGACTTTTTTCTTTTTCATCATGCAAAGCCTATGCGAATCCATTGGCTAATTTTTGAGAAATTGGTGTTTAAAATAAAATAATCGCACTTTTGTCAAATACGTTTGTCGGCCAAGTCTCTAGCAAAAAGCAAAAAACTCCACTCCAGCTAATAGGTATTAATAAAATCTGCAATTAAATTGGATAAATTGAGTAGAAAGTAAAGCGATAGGACTAAATTGATTCAACAATTCAAAATTCTCCAAAATTCTCCGTAAGATCTGGCAGTACTTTTGATAAAACTGATTTCCTCAGAAATGGTCGTTTTTGACCCCCAAAATCGTTTTTGCCTTATTCTGGTTTGACCACACAAGAGATAGCTCAAAGGTTGTGTAAAATTAAAATAAAATAAATAAAATAATTAAAAATTTAAGTCTCACCGCCTTCGGTTGTTGAGAAAATTCACCTTAGCCTGGCTTACGCCTCGGGTAATTGCGATATGCAATTATTCAGTGCCAGGAACCAGAGCACCCGAGGACCCAGTGCAAAATTTGATATGGCACTACCACTCATATTCAAATTGCACACAGTTGATGGGTCAAAATAGCGGAGAACTGAACGAAGAACTCAAAATTTGAACTTGATATGCACGAAATGTGTGGTTAGTTTATGTGCGAAAATGAACGCAATCCGTAATCTTAACATTTTTCATCATGGACCCCTTAACTGCTAGCTTATCATATATAGCTCAAAGGTCGTAAAAGCTAAAATGTTCATTTCGGGGACCCTTTTTTATTTGTAACAACCAATCACGTCCACGTGTATCGATACAGAACTGAGAGAATAGTGGCATACAAGATTTTTTATTTTTCCACCTAAAAATTCGGGACTGGTCCAGACTGTTAAAGAGTAGGCATGGGCACGGGTAGTCGGGTGCCCGGGTACCCGAAAATTTTCGGGTACCCGGGTCCTGCTTCGGGTAACCGATATCCAGTTAAAACCGGAAAAAACGGATAAAACCGGTTTAATATGGATCAAGCAAAGAAATTTTTTGGCTCAGAAAATTTTTGGCTAAGAAAATTTATTACCACCGATGATTTTTTCAGTTTATTATAAAATTTAATATATATTATAGAAAGATACTACAACAGAAAAAGGAAGTACTGGGAAGAGGAATTAGTCCTGATATTTTTCAAACAGTTTATAATTTTCTATTTTTAGATTTGTTTTTAAAATATTAAATTTACCTTGCTCTAATGATTTTTTCTTTTTTTAAATTCCTGTTAGAGCAATATGCGGAAATCTATGAAGTAATTAAAACTTAAAAATCACAAGATACAAACAAAACTGTTCGCATCAAATTAGTGACTTGCCACAGCTCTGCGTTCTTCTCTAAACTGTAAGTGTAACAATACTAACTACCATTAGATGGTGTCAATGGTGACTGAAATGATCTTGAATGTTTAGTGATTCTATTTAATGCAACATGATCAATTCAGAGGGAGATGGTTAATTCGTCTTTCTTCAGATACAGTGGAATCGTAATGAGATAAATAAATTTATTTCAAGGAATATTTAATAAATGCCTTGTAAATGTTTAATAAAAGTTCTAAAGGACTTGCACCTCTCATCAGTTTTACATTTAGTAAAGTTATTTCAAAAGCAAAAGGTCAGACAGAGAGAAAGGAAATTGGAGCAATTCCTTTCAGGTAAAAAATTATAAAATTAATCTAAATGGAAAATTACGAAAAAGAAAAAGAAATTACGTAAAAGGAAACGAAAAGAAACTACGTAAAACTTAGTACTTCGTGCAGGCTTTGCTTGTTTGCTGCCTATTGTGCTGTTCTAATTTCCATAGACAAGCAGTTGAAGTTAGCTAAATTTATTTTGTCATGGGGATTTGCTCTTATAATCCAAATGCTTTCTAAAATTTGTTAACATTTAAAGGTTAGAAGAAGCGGACAGGGCAACGGTGGCACGAAACTCAGAAAATTATTGATCTGAGCGCGGTTATAAAATAAATAATTAAAAACCAATGTTGTCCGTATCAGCATCAGCTTCTGATACCGTGACAATTATTTTAAAGTCCCTATAATCCATTTTAAGTCATTAAAACTTCTTTCAAATAGGAGGAATGAAAATCTATCCAATCTAAGCTCAATGTGAATAAGGAGCCCTGAAAAAATTTAAATTTCAAAATGGACAAATCCGAAAAATGGGTTAAAAATTTCTCGGGTACCCGGGTACCCGGGTACCCGAGTACCCGGGTACCCGGGTAGTGTCGCAATTACCCGACATAGGGCTTCGGGTAGTACCGGGTACCCGGGTCCAAATTTTTGGACCCGTGCCCATGCCTATTAAAGAGCACAACATTTGGAAAAATTCATCAACGTGCATCATAAAAATTGGAGCCTGTAATGTTATATTAACACAAAGCGATACCAGCACCTTAAACAGCTCTATACTTTGCTTTGCTGGTAGTCATCAAAACGCCAATCATGAAATTGAACAAACATTTTTATGCCAAATTTACGAAAATATTGCACTTTTTCAAAATTTGAAAACGTTGTTTCAGGGCATTGTAATGCAAAATGATCCCACAAAATCCCATTGATCCCATATGGGATGAGTTTTCAATCCCATCACATCCCATCCCATGGGATCCCACCCCAGATGCCAACACTGGTCATCAGTAATATTAAAGTCATAGTAAAGTCATATTGTCACCAGTTGCAAGAAAACTGAGGTGTAAACGTATTTGTTGTTCAACCGATAAAGCATAATTGCGCAAGCTACTATGTTCTAAGTAAGGACGAAGCCGTTCCACTAGAAGGTTTATGAATTATGATGATCAGTCAAACGAAATCTGGAAATGTTATGACTAGGCTCGATGTCGAAATTAATCCGTTCCCTAAATGTTCGCGGTCTGCGAAATACAACAGCGCCGGAAACATCGTCGGAGTTAGAATCTGATGAGCTCATATTTAATTAATTAATACCAAACTGCAACCAAAAACAGAACATTTAATAAATGCGGTCTACTGATTTCTAATTAATGCCCTTTTTCAATTAATTAGTGTGAACTATTTAAAAGTGGCTTACGAACAAAAACGAATGCAAACTTTAACAACGTGAATAGAATAAACAGTTGAATTAGTTTAAAATATAAAATTAACCTTTTGTAAACTTAATAAATGTGTCGAAACCTAATTCACTACTAAGTACAAAAAAGTATCTAAGACATAGCCAACTGAAACAATTTTCAAGTGACAAATTTCTCCCTGAAAACTTACACCTTAACTCAGCAGAAAAAATTCAGACTAATGACTTTTATGCAACGCTACCACTTTTAAACTGCCGAATTCAGTAGTAATTTTACTGATGACACTGATAACTTTTAAGACCCGTGACTCCTAACTTGTCACGAGTCATTACCCCTGAGTCAGCAGTAATGGTGTTTTTTGCAACGGGGCCCTGGCCCGGCCCGAGTCCAATCAAAGCCCGGAGCCTGCTACCAGTCACGGCCCATATCCCTGGCCCGCTCCTTGGCCCGGGTTTAAATCCACGGGCCCGGTGACAGGCCCGGACTCCAAAGCCCGGGCCTGCTACTAGGCCCGTCTCAAAGCCCGGAAGTCCCAGACTCGAAAACTGAGCTCCGCAGTCACGATGAGCCAGAGAAGTCCGGTGGGTCCGGAAGCCCGGCCTCTAAAACAGAGCCCGGTAGCGGACAACCCTACACAAAATGCAAAAGCAAAAATGTAATGGAAAAACCAAGTTCGGATTCACTTTTTCCTTACTAATGTTTCACCTTATAAAATCATGTATATTCAGTTTTTCAAGCTTGAAGGAACCAACCGATTCTGCTTCTAACCGGTTTTAGTGGAGCCGGCCTCAGGTCTACTATCAATGCTTGAGAAGTTTTACTTTTTGATTGTTCAATCTAGTGATGTGCCAGGAATGGTAATCAATAGGGTGGTAGATTTTCATGTAATTCTTTTATTTTTAATTGCCATGCGATATGAGAATATTCACAATATCAAATCTATTCGGCCGCATATATAGATGCATTTAAACCAGTGTATACATCGCAGCATTTTACATAGTACAGCAAGCACGGCTCGATTTCACAGCCGAAGAAGGCCGAACAAAGCCATTGCTTGTTTCCGTATCATGCTCCCTTGATTGATACATCGCCAACCATTTTTTGAGTACATCTTCAGAAGGGGCGTCTAACATACCCTTGAGGTAATTCAAGGGTATTGCCTTGAATCCCTTTGACTCTCCGTGCTTAACCATCTCTCGCAGATATGTCATCTTTTGTTCCATCTTTTCCCCTCTCTTCTTCAAAACTTGGGCTTCCATTTGGTACGCAACCTTTTGCATATCAATCTGCTTTTGCCCTGGAATGGGGACCGCTGACGCTCTGGACATAAGATCTGCGGCCATCATATGACTGGTACTCAGTTGCCTGGTTAGTTTTCGCCTGATCGGCATCTGAATTCCCCACAACTCAACCAGCACTTTGCCTTCCATCAAATACTGTAGAATGTCTTCTGTGACCGGCTTGAATGAAAACATTTTCACATGATTAAAATCTGGATTGCTGGTGTCAGAGAATGTGCTTGTTTCGACTGCTTCTCTATTTCTAAAATATCGAAATAAGAAATTTAAAAGTGGTTTCAAGCTGTGCTGATGAACCTCAAGGGCTAACGAACGACCCAAAGCTCAGCCAACCTATTAAATCCCAGATCGGATTTTTGATGACCTGGAGCCAAAAAATTTTGAGGTGCTTCCACGCAATACAAAGGCAGAAATATAGAAATATATTATATAATATATAATAGAATTTTGCGCAGCAGGAAATGCAGTTTCAATGCATTATGAAATTTCAACCCAGTTTTTTCGATCCGTTAGCTATTACGTACTCTTGCTATTACCAAGAGTACATAATGATAAGAGTATGACAGAAGACACACTTCCTGTTATCAGCAGAAAACCATGCTCTGCACGCTAACGCCCTACCCCCCACAAATCGGTACCCAGTGACCCCCCCCCCCCAAATCACCCCAGTCAGCTACCCCCCCCCCACAAATCAGACCCTAGTGGATTTGACTAGGGCCCGATTTATGGGGGGGGGGCATTTCACTAGGGTCCAATTTGTGGGGGGGGTCATTTCACAGGGGTCCGATTTGTGGGGGGGGGGGGCGGTCAAATCCACTAGCATCTGATTTGTGGGGGGGTCACTGGGTACCGATTTTTGGAGGGGGGTAGGGCGTTAGCGTGCAGAGCATGGTTTTCTGCTGATAACAGGGAGTGTGCCTGCTGTCATACTCTTATTCTGTACTCTTCCTATTACTCATTGCCCTGGAAGATATTTTACACCTTGTCACCGACGACATGAGAACTTGTAGGCTGTCTGTAAGGGGAATTTGACACCCAGACTCCTTCAGTGTTACCATCTTTGTTGTGACATTGTGACATAAAAGAACGAAAAGCAGACTCTTGAAGATCAAACTCCAACTTTATTCATGATAAATCAGTAAATTACAAAAGTATGTAACATTACCTGTAAATTTTATACTTGGCCCGCACGTCAGTGAACCGTGGTGGAAGGCCGCGAGCCGACTTCAATGAAAACAGAAAATGTAAATCTCTTCCAATCAAATCATGTGGGTTATCAATCCATATTTCTGATTCATCTGAATAGGGTGATCCACTGCTATCACAAGGCAGTACCTCAACTTGCAGCAGACCAACTTCGTTTCCTCGAAATTCTCTAATTTCCAGTTCAACTTTAGATTCAATTATGTAGGCTAATGACTTCAGGTAGACATTTACAGTTCCTAAAAGCAGCATAAAAAGCAAGCCAACTCGTAGCATTGTACAAAACTAACCCATGTGAAAATGTAAAAAGGTAAAGTGACCCCCGGAGAGAACTCTAACCTACAGAAGGTTATAAGATGACGGTGCTTATATCCGGATTCTCAGCCCGAAGCCAAGAGTGGCAACTCAGAGTTGGCTCCGGGTCCAAATTTTAGGACCCGGCCCGGACCCGGACCCGTTAGGCCGGACCCGGACTCGCCCAGACCCGGATCCGGGTACCCGGTTC
Organism: Trissonchulus latispiculum; assembly: GCA_030248195.1. Taxonomy (NCBI): domain Eukaryota; kingdom Metazoa; phylum Nematoda; class Enoplea; order Enoplida; family Ironidae; genus Trissonchulus; species Trissonchulus latispiculum. The sequence goes on from JASAND010012864.1 coordinate 27,178, forward strand.
CAAAAAACTAACCAGTTTACATTTCAAACATTCACTGCATGCATTCTTAAATTTCACTGCGACTTTACAACTGTAATAGCCCAGTCGCGAATAAAACCTGTGATAAGCTTTTGGTTAACTTATTTTATGCCTCACGACAATTCTGTAGTAGCAGTTTTGTGATAGTCCAGAGACAGTGTGAGACTGTCCTTCGGACAAGTTACGAATGCTCTGAAGGAAAGAATGTGAACGAATTTTTGGTGGCTTGTATTTGAAAACAATGTCCTTGAGCTTGTTTACTATGTAGATTAAGTTTTGCATTGCAAAACTTTATGCTAACTTATCAATTCGAGTTGTCATACTATTTCTACTTCCAATTCTAGTTACTACCTATTGCGTTTCTAGCCCTGCAGAACAGCATAGATCAGAAAGACCTCAGCTAGACAACTAAACATTGTATCCCAATGCCTATCACACCGGTTCCACCAACCTTTTATTAGAAATACAACAAATTGTGATGTTTTAACCTCCCTAAATGTACCAAAATCCAGTTTTCTTCATTATTTTGGATCCGGACCCGGATTTGGACCCGCGGGTACCCGGACCCGCGGGTCCTAAAGTTGGACCCGGACCCGGCCCGGCCCGCGGGTACCCGCGGGTCCCCGCGGGTACCCGGACCCGGCGCCAACTCTGTGGCAACTCAAATGTTGAATACATCTGTGGAAGGGAGGCCAGGCCAGCCCTTCATCAGGCATTACGCCAGAACACAGACTCCTGTTACCTTCCCACCGCAGTGGTGCCCATTTACAGACCAATTAATGATATGCAGCTGGGTTGGCTGGAGCCCACAGCCAAGAGTACATAATACATAAGAGTGTGACACGCGTCACACTCTATGTAATCAGCTCGAGAGCCATGCTCTGCGCTAGCACGGCCCCCCCATTGCGTACTCTAGTGCTTTTCCGTGGGTTACAGAATAGCACCCAGTACGTAAGTGCGTATGTTCACTCGCTGCTGCAATATTCCATTCATTAGACATTGAAAAGGGATAGGTCACATTTGAGGGGGGGGCCCAATAAATGGAATATTGCAGCAGAGAGTGAACATACGCAATTGCGTAGTAGGTACGGCGGGTGAGGGGCGGGGGGTCCACTAGAGTACGCAATTGCGGGGGGGGGTGGGCCGTTATTAGCGCGTGGAGTATGACTTCGAGCTGATTACATAGAGTGTGACGCTTGTCACAGCGAACCGAAATGTGCTTTGCTTAGTCCTTGGCTCAAGGGAATTTGTGAGAGCATTGTGGCAGCGGGAATTCGTAAAATTCATGGTAAAATTGAAAATTGCCCAGAATAAATTAACTGTGCCTTCCACAGTTGTAAATAGCGAAGAATTCATCCTTTGTATCAATATGGCTCTGTTTATCTCAAATTTAGTGTCTATGTGCTAGAGCGCAGGTTGGGGATTCGATCCCCACCACAGGCCCGATTTTTTGGATCTAAGCTACTGTACTGTATGTTAGTGGCATACATTTGTTTTGTACGTCATTTGTAGTTTATTTCAAAAACTTTTCAAAGTAAAATTTCTGGTCTTGCTTAGCTTAGCTTCATTCCTTAATGTAGCTTTGGCACCTGAACTGATGAGTTATGGTAGAGTTGGAAGTGGGTCACGGGTTCCCGCGAGTACCCGCGGATAGTGGGTCGACTTTCAAGTCAATGGGTATCCGCTGTCAGAGCGGGTCAACAGTCATTTTGTTCACACCGATTTTTCGCTAAAGTTTAGGCGAATTTCACTAGAAAATGTACAGTATGCATTAAATTTTCAATCTTTCTCAAACTTTTAATTTTTGTATTTATTCATTATGATATTGCTTTTGTGATCAAATTATTTCGATTCTGACTTGAATCTTCAGTCAAACATAATTCAGTAATATCAAGAGTTTATAATAGGAAGAGTAAGACATTCAGCTCAGCTCTTCCTAATAGAATAAGCTTGTAATATGCTCGAAACATTAATGACCGAAATCTCGGGAGGGGGTGCTTCTCAGCTCAGCGTGTAAACATACAACACTACCATTTTTCAAAAATGGGCGCTTTTGCCAAATTAAATGATATAACTAGAGCTAGCAAAGTCGTACAGCAATAATATTTATATCATTATGTTGCGTAGAACGAGATCATTTCAACGGTGTAAAAATCATATGGCTCAATCCAGGAAACCTCTTACAAAACTTGCACTAATTTGCCTTTCCACTTCAAAATGCCTTGCGTTGTTGCCAGATTTAGAGATTGCCTGAACCTATATATGTACTTTCACAAGTTTTATATCGTTAAAAAGATCTCATTCTCCGCAACATAATAACGATATAAAAATTATTGCTGTACAATTTTGCTAGCTCAAGTTATTTAACTTGTCAAAAACGCCCATTTTTGAAAAATGTTAGCGTTGTATCTTGACACGCTGAGAAGCGCCCCCTCCCGAGATTCGGCCTTTAATTCGAACATATTCTATTAGGAAGAGCTGAGTGTCTTACTCTTCCTATTATAAACTCTTGGTAATATCTTTGTGTCATTGACCTTTGTTATTTATGCACAGCCTTTGATGTCCTGCATTGGCTGACTAGCCGTTTGTGTGAAAATAGTGTTGATAGCATATCGCAAATCTGATCTTTCCGAAAAGAGTATAAAAAGCTGCTTCCAGTAAATAAGCCAAACCTGAAATTTCGACATATATAGTTCCGCGAGTTATGATCATTCCTGATTTGACTTGTAGGAGTAAAGTGATTTGATGTGAACCATTAAAATGGTAGAAAGCTATCTTTATCCTATCCAAATTTGGAGCTTTGGACATTTTATGGGTGCACCCATTTTATGTGAAAACTGGGTAATTCCCCGCCATGCAGGTGTAAGAAATAAACCGGAATGGCCTGCTTTTACGAAATTGTCACAGAAATATATATTCTTGATCTTCAAAACTTTGCCTAAATACTGGACTCTGCTGGCTGATCAAGATCCCAGCACATTTAGCACACTGAGAGCAATGAGCATAGCATTTAGATTCTCAGAGCTAGCAAAAACGAGGACTGCTAGTGCAGTAAACTTTGAACTCGCCTAAGTTTGCTCGATCTATGCTATATAAACGGTTCTTGACTATACGGAAATGTCCAAATGGGTCAAGTGGGGCTCCTGCCGAGTCAAGGTCCGCGTGTTGTGGGTACCCGCGGATCACGAGATAGCGACCCACTCCAAACTCTGAGTTATGGTAGCCGTCTTTTATTATGATGAAATTGGAGCTAATGGAATCAATTATATAGGTTTACCATTAGGATACTATTACCATTAAAACTTTTGATATGTAGATATTGCCAGCCTTATGGCTTACCTATCCTGCTTTCAACATCAAGCGGTTCTAGGAATGGATCTTCGTCTTCTGGCAATTCCCAAGGATCACCATTCTCAAAATTCCTGTACATTTCCTGCATAACATAGTATCGCCCCATAAATTTGTCTTTCGGCCAGTCATAGCTCAAACTGTTGGTAAAGCTTCTAACTCGTATAAAAATTTCGGGTCGTGAACCCGGTTTGCCCAACGCTTCAGCGGGAACCAACATTACTTCGAACTTTGTCATTTTATCGAGCGCCTGACTGATTCCATTAGCATGCTCAACAGCCGGTACAACGTGAACTAGTTGATCTTCAATGATCATGTCTTCGCTAGTTTTTGCTCCTTCCATGTGATCAAAGCCACCGGAATATCGAACGATTTCTTCCTCAGCCATTTCCCAGGTGACAGGTGACGGATTTGAGGCCCCAGTTTTTCTGGCCTCAATTGGATTGGCAAAAACGTAGAGTTGGGTTGAACCGAATAGAATACGATCATTGTGTACCAAATCATGGCTTTCTATCACCATTTGACCGTTTACCAAAATCCTGGCATTTTCTGAAGCCTTAAACAGAACAATCGACTCAAAGTCATCGGATATTTGAAACACTGCATGCTGTGATTGGATGCTGGGTCCTGACAGCACAATATCTGCAGGAGGATCCGCGTGCTGATTTCCAATTCTGTAAATTCCACCGCTTTCCCACCAATGCACAATCATTCCACTCAACTGTGGATCCATGTTCAGATTGTACAGGTGCGGATACTTCTTTCGAGCTTCCATCATTTCAGCGTGAGTGATACCTCCTTCTCCAACTGTTTCATCCATAGCCTTAAAATGAACACAGTAGATTGTGTAACACTGTAATAACTACTCCACTTAAAAGATGTCTTAGGGCCTTTTCGCGAATGGGTAGAGTAGAGTAGAGTAGAGTAGAGTAGAGTTAAAATTAACTCTTTTAACCCTTTTCATGAATGCGCTGGGTTAAATTTGACTCTGCCTGTTTTTAACTCTTTTAACTCTGCAGGGTTAAAAATCAAAGAGTTAAAAGAGTTAAAACTGGCAGAGTTAAAATTAACTCTGTGCATTCGCGAAAAGAGTTAAAAGAGTTAAAACTGGGAGAGTTAAAATTAACTCTCTGCATACGTGAAAAGAGTTAAAAGGATTATAATTTTTGCGTACATGTTTTCCGTCCAACTTTTCACCATTTGAGAATTTTAAAAAACTTCCCAATGTTTGGAAAATTTTAAATAAAATAAGACAAAATATTTTCATTTCATTAATAAACATTTATTACAGCAGCGCCATCCTGTATTAGGGCGGTCCGGGCGTATCCCTGTGTGTAACTTGTAGTTTTCAACCGATTTTGCTGAAATTTAGCATGGATCCATTTCAAAAAATTATTGACCGATCTGTAGCAAAGTTTTAAAGTGTAAGCTCTTCAGGGGTTAACAACATGGGTAAAACTACAATTCATGGGAAATCACCCAAATATTTTTACGATTTTCTTGAAAAGTTGTATATATTCAGAGTTCGCTGAAAACTAATCTGAAGACAGTGTGTCGGTTCAGGTTTTGTTCTATTGCCAGCTTGCAATTTCACCTACAACAAAGTGCTAATGAATAGTTGAGCCGAAAAACAGGAACCATGTTCGTTTGCTGAGTCTACGACAGAGCCCAAAAACCTCTGTACAGATTTTCAGCAAAATCGGATTCCCTTGGTCCTCCCAAAAACATGAACAGTTTTGGTCAATTTCAACTAAACTTCAGGATCTCATCTACGACTTCACGAGGAGTGGCTGCCTTAAAAGTTAAGTTTAGAATTTCCTTTTGTATTTTATGTAATTGATTAACTTTGGGGGTCTCTATTGTGACAATTTCTTATCTACCTACCTAAAACATGAAGTAAAATAATTTTACTCTTGGTGGAAAGGTCCCTTTTGGACAAACTTAAATTTACCAGAAGTTATTTGGTTGAAGTTACCTCTTTTGTAAGAATAGTTTGTCAGAGAGTTTGGCCATTGGGGCTTAGAAAATGGTTGGTAGTTGTGTGTAGAGATGCTAAGTCAGGAGATGGGCAATTTAAGAAGTAGTCAACTTATAATAGATACAGTAGCAGCGATTAGAGCAAATCACTAAATCTTCAGGCAGGCGATTGCAGCTTTCCATATAGACTTGACACTTTAAGTGGAGTAGTTATTACAGTGTTACACAATCTACTGTGTTCATTTACATATGGATGAAACAGTTGGAGAAGGAGGTATCAACACGCTGAAATGATGGAAGCTCGAAAGAAGTATCCGCACCTGTACAATCTGAACATGGATCCACAGTTGGAGGAATGATTGTGCATTGGTGGGAAAGCGGTGGAATTTACAGAATTGGAAATCAGCACGCGGATCCTCCCGCAGATATTGTGCTGTCAGGACCCAGCATCCAATCACAGCATGCAGTGTTTCAAATATCCGATGACTTTGAGTCGATTGTTCTGTTTAAGGCTTCAGAAAATGCCAGGATTTTGGTAACGGTCAAATGGGTGATAGAAAGCCATGATTTGGTACACAATGATCGTATTCGTATTCGTCTCATCCAACTGGCTGCTTTTGCTGGAATCCACTTGGAGTGGCCAGAAAACTGGGGCCCAAATCCGTCAAATTCGTCACCTGGGAAATGGCTGAGGAAGAAATCGTTCGATATTCCGGTGGCTTTGATCACATGGAAGGAGCAAAAACTAGCGAAGACATGATCATTGAAGATCAACTAGTTCACGTTGTACTGGCTGTTGAGCATGCTAATGGAAGCAATACGTAACTGAACGAAGTACA